>VDFB02000013.1:82486500-82707796 GCA_007258455.2 Sequoia sempervirens
ATCTCCTCCAATATTGAGAAAAAACCTTGCCTCTATGGTGCCAAGACCCTGGCTCTGATACCACTTGTTATGAAATAACTTGCACAATAGAAGAATATGATATGAAATATGCGACAAATAATTGATAACAATTGAGAATAACAAGCCACTTTGAGGGGGAAAACCTCAAAATATCTCTAATGAGAACACACTTCACAATTGATGATGAAATAAGACTCACAACCTCCTATATAAGACCTAGGCCGACCCAACCAACTAAATAATAATATAATAACGATAACATGACTTAATTAGGAGTCAAGATAGCCACAAGCCGACTATTCATATCTTGATGTAGACTAATATTAAGGGCGTAACATGTTTTTAGACTACAATTCACCAAATTAGAGAAGTGGAAGGTAAATACTAGAGAGGGCATGGTTTGGGGTAGCAAAACCTTTGCTAGCATTCCAGCTTACCTGCGCCAACCACCATACCATTCACCTCGTGTGCCAACATCTAACTTACCTTCACCAACATCCTCTCTATGTGAAATGGAAGCTTTGGAACAAGCTGTGGACATCCCTAAAAGAAATGTGCGCTATAGAGTATGGTAAAATGTGTATGCATAAACAAGGCACATGAACTGTTTACCAACATGTCTCCCAGAAAATGTGATCTCCTAGAATGCCTAGATCACCCCTGCCCCCCCCTCTCCTCTGGATTTGATGATAAGGCTTTATTTTGAAAACCCCTCAAGTAGAAGAAACAAGTAGGTGTAAGGTTGATTTCCCGGGGTAGAAGATGTGTATCGAATGCAAGGGAATATGTAAAAACTGAGGATGCAAGGACTAGCACATGGCTGATTGAAAGAGGGATTTAAGGAAACGTGGTGAAAATGCACGATATTCCTCCCCATTTGCCATGTTGTGTGCCTTTTTTTTGTTAAGGATAAACAAAATATAAGTATTTTATATCATCTATCTCTAATTAGAATAGGCTAAATGTTAAAAAGGGATAAATTTCATCCTATGTGTATATGCACAAATATGGATATAAAATTATAGATTCATGCATTTAAGCCCATGCTCATAATAATGTTATATTGTTTTAGTCAATATTGAATCTTTTGGAGCAAAATTTTATATACAAATGTACATTGGCATAATAACATAACAATTTGAGAACTATAGTCATTGCTAAAAATCTTTCAAGGTAGAGTGACTATGATTTCACATCAAAATATGGTTTGAAGCTTATCTATTTAGAAAATAGGAAGGATTAATTCTAGAACTTGAATTAAGGCTTAATACTTAGACAATCATGATCTATTGCATATAATTTTCACTGAGAAGAGAAAATGATGAATTATTAAATCCTAAAAATGTTATCTAATGGGTCGGCCATAATTTTATAATTTCTTGGAATACATATTAGAAAGGATGACACACCCAAAATGTGACTTATTTTCTTGAGTTTTCATACATACAACAAGATGTCATTTTTCTTTAAATAGTTAATGTCTTTAGTTAGTCATTTCTAGCTTATCTTGAAGACTTTACATGGTTGAAGCTAACCTATGAGTTGATACATATGAATGATATGATAATTTTTGATATCATGAGATGTCTCTTGGGTAATGAATGGTTGGTCAAAATAGTAATATTGTGTGAGATGTTTGTGTCTAATGAAGCTATATTGGTACCATGTTTAAAAGTCCCAAGGATCCAAAAAAAATCATTTATAACCTTCTCCAATTCCTATTTATGCGTTCTTAAGGAATGACTAGAAATGATCAAGGCATGCTTAGATGCTAAAACTAAAACCTTTTATCTCCTATATATATAGATGCTAAAATTAATCATATATATATATATATGTATATATATACATACATATATGTATATATATATACATACATATATGTATATATATATATACATACATATATGTATATATATATACATATATGTATGTATATATATATGTATACACACACACACACACATATATATATTTGTTAAACAAAATACTGTTATCAAGTAATAAGTTAGAGTACAACAATTTATTGATAAACATTTATATTTATATATTCCTATATAAATGAGTATCAATTAAAAAACACACATTGAAAGGTATTTATTTGATTATCAAGCAAATTAACTATTCATTGAAATAAAATGAAACACAATGAATCACAAAATCACAAATAAATACTTACACAAAATTTCAAAATGATCGATACGGAGGGGCGCTACATCCTCCCCCCTTAGCATTGACTTACTCCTAGAAGTCACACAATGACAAATGCACAAGATCATATGCACAACAACACAATAAACTAACAACTGAACCAAAAACAACATCAATTAAACTATTAAGATCAATCGACATAATACAAAATGTTACCAAAACGGAAATGAGGTCACAAATAGATGACATCATCAAACATAAAAATGGGGTGACAAACTAGGACGAGGAACTTTCTTGTCAACTTTGATTTCCACATCATACCCATTGGGATTTACGAGGCTCACCCAATCCTGATGGTGTAGGTGAAGTCGAGGCTTGATACCTACAATCTTGCATAAAAGTAAACGTTGAGCAACATATATATATATATATATATATAACAAACACATCATGAGAGTAAATTGCAGTGTAGCAGGGCACTCGCAAATGAGTGATGCTACATTGTTCCCCTCACCAAGACCTCAAATAGTAACAACATTGAGTACAATAACAAAATCATAAAACAATTGCATAACTACATAGTACATCATAAACATCCAAACAGAGTAACATAGTCATCCAAGCAAACTAAACTGTCAACCAAACTAGTCAAACTGGTGAAACAATCACTATCATATTCTTAAAGTTCACAAAATAACATGAAAAGTATCAGAATAGTGACAACACACGAGAGACATTACATTCATTCACAGGTTCTAATTATCATATACACTATATTTTTAATCATCATCTTAAGAAAACTAGTGATCTACAAATTAACATTACAATTAAGAATTACTAGCTATCATATGAAGGTTCTATAGACATACTTATTTTGAATATACCTCTTAAATATTTAACAACTAAGGTAAAACAATATGAAAAAATCAATATTCTAAAAGCTATTAAGATTATAAGTCCATTAGTAAGGCTAACGAGTAGTTTAAAGAACTAGTTAACAAAAATATTAGCCAATATTGCTTAATATGATATTAGTATGAGTAAAGACCAATTCTTCCACAATGCTGAACAAGGAAATCCTACTATGATAACTCATATCAAAGAAAACAATTTGATAAATTTACAACAATAATCTAAGAATTTCAGTAACGAGTGTCAAGGTCCTCATGTCATCCAACCCAAATCAAAATGGTGGGACAATCACCAAAAGGGGTCACAACGATCAAGCGAGGGTGACATAAGACAATGTAACACAAGCTTAAGAGTCAAACTATATGAAAAAATTTACACCCTTTCATAACAAAAAGCACAATTTAACACATCATAAACACAAATTTCTAGGTTAAAACACTCATTTTCCACATAAACACACAAAATTACATCACTGAAAGTCACATCTCAAGACAACACAAAGGTCCATAATGCATCCCTGGTAGAAAGAATATTGGTACATTGCGCACTACACCAAGGGTCCTATCCTTTCCACCGGTTTTCTACACCATTAAAACAACACCACCTAGAGGCCAACTCAAATTGCTAAGCGAGAATGATAGGAAGGTGAAAACCTAACTCAAGAGGCTAAATGCAAGGTTAACATAATGGGCTCAATTAACCCAAAGTACCTAGTGTTTGATAACCTTGGCTTTGATACCAAGTTGTGACACCCTACTGTGCAAACCCCAAAGGACAACTAACACTAACAAATTAGCGCACTATGTTTTTTGAAAGTAGACCATTACATAAGTTGAACATGAATATACATTACATATACTTCAATTATGTAGTTACAATATCAAATATGTCCTTTAGGGTACATAGGACAACATTACAAATACTAAATTCATACCATACGATATCAAACAGACCAAGATTACATAAAGATAACATACAACCATCCATGATTAAAAGAGATGAAAAATATACATACAATGTTTTATTACATTTCAATTCATAGTTAGATATAACAATTATGGAGTATATTTCTAGATATACAACACATCAAATAATTGCTACCACGAAACATTATTCATGTAAGGGCTACAAAGGTAAAATAATACATTACATCCATTCAAGAGTACATTACATCACCTCAAGAGTTTATTACATCACTTAAGGAGTTCATTACATCACTTCAGGAGTACATATGCATCCCATCGCAAAGAGGAAAATATATATCAAATACAAGGATGATACATGAATGAACATGGTACAAATACAATTGAGGTGAAGTTCAGGATCAATTGCATTAGCACGAAGTCAAATTAGGGACCCAATGGAGTGCATAGCATGTCCCCCTAACCACGTGGACCCGAAGGCCCACCCCCCATGCTAGGAGATGACAAGAAAGACCCATGACCAAGAATAGTCAAGCATAAAAGCTACAAGACCTCCCAACATGAGTAACAAGAAATAGGAATAACGACAACATGAAAAAGGCTACTTGTTAGATGACAACTTGAACAGTCAAGCGGGAGAACAACAAGACTCATCAACACAAAAGCAACAAGAAACGTAATTAACAAGTATACCAAAAGGCTATTTGCAAGATGACACAACAATAGTGAAGAGAAAGTGCAACAAAACTTATCAAACAATAAACATAATTAATTCAACAACATCAAAACGACTACCTGCAAGATGGCAACTTCTAGAGGTACACAAAGGCAATACAAGGGATACTATAGGAAGAGTGTCATTGCATGGTCTTACATGGATTATCCAAACAACCTATCATAAGGTGTCACCTCCATCTATGGTTATCTTGATTGCCTATCTCAAGGCGCTACTCCAAAGGGTGACCCATGCGGAACCACTTACCTTTCGTGAGGACAAGCTAGTGATCTTGCTCACCATGGCCTTCTAAACCCATCCTTAGCTTGCGAAAGCACTAATGGCATGGGTGAGGCTTCTTACTTATCTTATTAATGTGAACCTACCCCAAGCCCACTAGTTAATTTTATTAGGTTATCACTTATTAAACAACTCTTCCATGGGTCACCCTAACAACCCCTTTATGCGTTGGACCCCCAAGAAGAGCCACTCTCCCTACGACATCAAAAAAAAACCTCAACAGATCAAGGGGTGTACCAAATCACACAAAGCACTAAAATCATGAGAACCAAGTACATATGCAAGGCATGAACCTTCTCACCCAAAATTCATATCAAAAGTCAACACCATGGTACAAGGTAACACCCGCAAGAACTCAAAAAAGAAAAGAAAAGCAATGAATCACAAAGATCCAATAATGGATAATCAATATATTCAAGTTTCTCCATTGCCTTTGGAAGCCTCAAACACCAAAAATCCTCAAACTTCTACTGAAGGTAATTCAAACATGTTAGGTTCCCAACCATCTCAAAACATTACTACAAGAAATTCATCGCCTTTATTCCTCTCAATCAAAAATTAGCACTAGAGAAATACTAACATCAGTGCCCACAAAATGACTAGATATGAAATCCACAATCACACAATGACGAGAGTAGAGTAAATGTGACAAAACATGATGAAAACTTCAAACTCACTCAAAGCTAACAAAATCAACTCATTACATAATTAATCACAAAGATCAAAATCTTCTCAATAACCCTTTTGGGCACAAATGAGCTCCTTCCATAAAAGGCAATAATTAGAATCAAATATAAATCAAGATCCACCCCATTAACTAAAATCAAACATACAGTTCCAAACATTGAAACAATACCCAATTAACACCAAGGTTTTCAATTCAAACAACTCTTACATAATCAATTTAATACAATATCAAACATAAATCAGGCGGTAGGACATCCCAAGGAGACCTCAACACTCTCCACACACGATTCCCTAACAAACTAATGATATGACTAATAAACAACTTAAACAAAAACCAATATTCAACAATGACATTATTTTCATATTTACTAAAATTCCTTATTTATCCAAACAATACACCATAACTATGGAAAACCTTCACGACTCATGTACTAATACAAATCAATTGAAGACACTCAAATATCTCAAGGTTGAAATGAGAGGAGGTTGAAGTTCACAGTGTTAAGAAAAACATACACTCTCCAACTTTCCAAATCATTCCCTCCAACTTTCCAAAACATTATGAAATTTTGCATAGTTAAAGTATATAAATAACTATATTACTAATTGCTAAAACATATACTTTATATAACAAAACACCAACCTTAACATAGTCATTTATGTTCCAAGATTATACACTCAAGTTAGTATTTATGTTTTTCTTATCATGCATAATAGTAGAGGTTTCAACAAAACTCAAGATTCAATGATTGCAACTCCTAAATTTTGTAAGATAATTGAACTATATTATTCACATAATTATCAATTATAATGTTTATATTCCTCTTTCCAATTTATATATGAGGTTATCCAATCCATGCTAATATCATTTCACTCCACAACCCCACATTCTTAGAATCAAACATGGTTCTAATGTAAATATTAGAAGACCAATGGTCACAACTCTAAAACACAATTTGTATGCTAAGTGGTGAAACTGAACAAAGAATTACCCTAAAACACTATTCCAAGTTAAGCTTGTAACATGATAAGATCCTTTTATTATAGTCTCAAATATCCATCAATACAAAAAACTTGATCATTGAGTATGGAACCTAAAAATCTTCTTTCTCTTTATTTAACAAGAGATCATGCTTAAAATATATCTCCAAATGTATTATTGTCGAGCAATGATAAAAATTGAGAATGTATTAATACCTATCTTGGACCATGGTGTATCCTAATATTTAACAATGAAATAATATTTTTATATATCACATAATAGTCATCTCATTTGGGATAATAGATAATTTTGATAAAATTCATTGTTCTCAACATAAGACTGATTTGAAAGGCATCTAAGTATTTCATAACAAATCTACTATTTAAGGACAAATCCATGTAGTAATTAAATGTGAAAGAAGAGTATGGAGTACTTATTCAATTTCATGACCACTCCTTAAGTTATTGTTAGAATAGTTAGAATAATTCAAGACAAAGGAACACCAACAGATCTATGCTAAGGTTGACAAGGATTTTGTATTGTGGTCCCTTCCCTAAGTTTAGAATTAGTATAACTATCATAAATTCAATTCCACACCTAAAATCTGACCATCCACACCTGTAACTATACCTATAAAACCATATCTACAATAATAATACAAGCATCTATATTCATTATCATTTATTATAGAAGTTGTAAATCAACTTTGCTGTCATATTATTGTTTATAACACCTATTCAAGAGGAAGTTAATTTAAATAGAACTGGCAATGATTTTAATTTTAATATTAATGATATATCTAAGTTGATGGCTTATGGCCCAGCTAATACTATGAAGGCATCCATCAAGGCATAAAAGGCAGAGGATTTTGTCGGATGTTGAAGTTGCCATTGCTCTGGAAGATATGTATGCAAAATGTGAAGTGTAAATAGGGCACGCGAATTGTTTGACAGAATGCCTTAAAGAGATGAAATCTCATGGATTGAATTGCAATGATTATAGCATGTGCACAAAATGGATTTTGCAAGGAAGCTCTTAGAATATTTAAATTAATGAAGCACTTTGTAACACATCCTAATGCTGTAAGCTTTGCTTGTGTTTTGGGTGCATGCAGTCATGCAGATTTGGGTGGATCAGGGCTACACAAACATCACATCATAGTAACCCTTATTGCATTACATATATAGCTGATCATTGTGAGTGCATGATTGACCTTCATGCTCGTATTGGCTATCTTGGAGACAACCCAAACCTTACTACGAAGATGCTAGTTAAGCCTGTGGTGCCTCTCACCTGGTTGCACTAGTAGATATGTATGCAAAATGTGAATCACAGACAAGGCACATGACTCCTTGATAGAATGCCTCAAATAGATATCATCTCATTGAGGGAAATGATTGCAGTATATGTACAAGATGGATTTGTTGAAAAGGCTTTAAAAACTTTCAAGCAAATGAAATTGGCTGGTGTATAGCCAAATTCCACTGTATATGTCTCTGTGTGTGAGTGTCTAATAATCAAATTTTGTTGTTATAATTGTGAGTGTCTAATAATCAAATTTTGTTGTTATAATTGCCCTGGTAGACACGTAGGCAAGAATTGGCAACATAGAGAAGGCACCCAAACTCTTTGACAAAGTGTCTCAAAGAGATGTCAACTCGTGGAATGCACTGGTTATAGGACACTCACAAAATGGATTTGATGAAAGGCTTTAGAAAAACAAATGCAATCATCAGGGGATGGTGGGTATTATATTTTAACTACATAGAGTAAAGGATCTCGATAATGTTAAAACCTAAATGTGTGCATTATTAGAATCTTGGCTGTAATTTTTATTTTAATAAACATACCCTAAAACCATCGGTGAAACCTTATTTTTAGACTGCAATTCGCCAAATTAGAGAAGTGGAAGGTAAATACTAGAGAGGACATGGTTTGAGGTAGCAAAACCTTTGCCAGCATTCCAGACTACCTGCGCCAACTACCTTACCATTCACTTCTTGTGTCAGCATCTAACTTGCCTTTGTCAACATCCTCTCTATGCGAAATGGAAGCTTTGAAACAAGGCGTGGACATCCCTAAAAGAAATGTGCGCTATAGAATATGGTAAAATGTGTATACATAAACAAGGCACTGGAACTGCTTACCAACATGTCTCGCAGAAAATGTGATCTCCTGAAATGCCCAGATCGTCCCCCCTCTCTCCTCTAGATTTGATGATAAGGCTTTATTTTGAAAACCCCTCAAGCAGATGAAATAGGCAGATGTAAGGTTGATTTCCTGGGGTAGAAGACGTGTACAAAATATGTAAAAACTGAGGATGCAAGGACTAGCAGGTGGTTGATTGACAGAGGGCTTTAAGGAAATGTGGTGAAAATGCAGGATATTCCTCCCCAGCTGCCATGTTGAGTGCCTTCGATTTTTTTTTGTTAAGGATAAACAAAATATAAGTAATTTTATATCATCTCTCTGATTGGAATAGGCTAAATGTTAAAAAAGGGATAAATTTCATCCAATGTGTGTATGCACAAATATGGATATAAAAGTATAGGTGCATGCATTTAAGTCCATGCTCATAATAATGTGTATATTGTTTTAGTCAATGTTGAATCTTTTGAAACAAAATTTTATATACAAAGGTACCTTGGCATAATAACATAGCAATTTGAGAACTATAATCATTGATAAAAATATTTCAAGGTAGAGTGACTATGATTTCACATCAAAATATGGTTTGAAGTTTATCTATTTAGAGAATAGGAAGGATTAATTCTACAATTTGAATTTAGGCTTAATACTTAGACAATTGTGATCTAATGCATTTAATTTTCACTGAGAAGAGAAAATGATGAATTATTAAATCCTAAAAATGTTACATAATAAGTTGTTTGCTGGGGTGGCCATAATTTTATAATTTCTTGGAATATATATTAGAAAGGATGACACACCCAAAATATGACTTATTTTCTTGAGTTGTCATACATACAACAAGGTGTCATTTTTCTTTAAATAGCTAGTCTCTTTAGTTAGTCATTCCTAGCTTATCTTGAAGACTTAACATGGTTGAAGCTAACCTATGAGTTGCTACATATGAATGATATGATAATTGTCGATATCATGAGATGTCTCTTGGGTAATGAATGGTTGGTCAAAATAGTAATATTGTGTGAGACATGTTTGTGTCCAAAGAAGCTATGTTGGTACCATGTTTAAAATTCCCAAGGATCCAAAAAAAATTCATTTATAACCTTCTCTAATTCCTATTTATGCCTTCTTAAGGAATGATTAGAAAAGGTCTAGCTGAATAAATCTACTTTATAGAAGAGAGCGAATAAGTGTCACCATTAGGATATCAAAAATTATGGGCGTGGGATGGATAATAATACTTCTTATTTAAGAGGAATTTTGTTTTTGATCTTTTTAAAATCACGGGTAAACATGTCTGTTGAGATTTTTTTTGCTTGAGTAGTAATTTTTTGTTCTTCAATTAAAAAATGTTTGTTGGCTTGGGTTTTTAATGTTGAATCAACTTAACAATAATTACAATAGACTTTGGAAAAAAAATAGTTAGACTTAACAAGTGCTATTATCTATTTTTATATATATATTTTAGATTGCAAGAATTGGAATCAGGTAACTACCCCTAATAAACTGTAGTGCACCTAGTAAACCTTTTTTGTGTGATTAGTGATGTTGGCGTGACAAGCCCTTTGATACCACGAGGACGATGGGAAAACTAGACCTCATGACCTCTTGCCTGCAATAGGATGCTTTAGCCAATCGAGCTAGGCCCACTACCCATCTATTATTATAATTTATAATATATTTGGGATTGTTTTGTGGTGTGCTCATAATACTCAATGTCCTCATCAAGACCTTTGTTGTACAAACAAAAACATTTTCTAAATGACCTACCAACTAACTTCATGTATTGCACAAATGTAAACAAATGATATACCAAAAAACTCCCTAATTGACCTTCCACAACTCTTTGGCAGACCCATTGCGCACCAAAGTGTGATTCCTAGTTTTAATTTAATTTAAATTTTGTAAAATTGCAATTTGTGCCCTCATAATGCCCAAAAATCAATTTTTATTTCATAATGTGATTGTTGTGCATTTTTAGAGAAAAAAATACTTTTTTGTTTTTAAATTTTTTTGAAACTGAGAAAAATGAAAATTTAAGGTCTCAATAATGGAGTTTCAGAAAAATTGTTGGTTTTTATATATAAAATTATTAAAAAAAACAAATTAAATTATGTTTTTGGATGTTTTGGAATGGTGAAATGATGACTCTCCCATGAATTTTTGTAAGAATCATGTTGAGATTAGGTTTTCAATTTTGTAAGTCAATTTTTATGTCATGTTTTTGTGCCTTGTTTTCCATGCCTTTCTCTTTTGTATTGAGTTGTGATGAACCTAGAATGAAGGTACTAGAGAGTTGTAGTGGAGTGGTTCCCAATTTTCATTAGGGCACAAAGGGGCCTAAGGATATATTGTGTGGGATTTTCTTTAATAAGCGATAACTAATGACATTGGGGGAATAAAATTAATCAAGATAAGGATTCCTATGCATAGCCATAATGCTAGTATAGGCTTGGTATGAGCATAGAAGGCATGCCCACTCTAAGAGCATTGGGACTTGCAATTCAGGTTCCTTGTGAGGCGAGTTGATCATACTCGACTCCACTTAGCCATCCCTTCAAGCTTTGTGATGACACTTCTTTCCTCCTCTCTAATATCTTATCCTTGTGCATTGGTGTGTGTGTCCAATGCTTATGTTTTGTTTGTGTCATTGGTGTTCATACCCAATGATGGTTTCTTTCTTGTGGCATTGATGTTTGTGCCAATGATGATTGTTTGTTGATCCATTGGTGTTTGTGCCAACAAGGATTTTTATTTTGATCCATCATGTGATATTGTTTGAGTGACTATACTTTACATGTATGACATGTGTATGTTTCATGTATGACATGTGTGTAAGCCTTCTCCCAATGTGTTTGGTGTGAGTGTGTACTTGTGGCCCATGTGACTATCTCCTAGTGTAGAGAGAGTGGACCTAAGGGTTCCATGAGGTTGGGAGGCTTGAAAATCATTGTTGGGGTTTAAGGATCTTAGGAAGAGCTTCAAGAGCATAGTCTAGTTGGTAAAATATTTCTCATTTCATTTATTTAATTATTGCAATATTGTAAAGATGTAATTTGAAGGACATTTGAGTCCTCTTTTGTAATTAATAAATGTTAATTAAACCTCCTTAAATGGAAGGAATAAATTATGGTTTGGATGCCTTTATGTTTTTTGACATTTTAGTTGAACATGCTTGTTATCTTTCATGTTCTTTAAATTCATTGCAATGTTGGTTAAAATGAATGTTGAGAACACTTCAATTTGGTCTTCAAAATGAATCTTACATTAGAAAATATGTTGATTGTATTAGAGCCTCTAGCTCTCTTTTGTTTGTATAGGGTTTCATTGAGAATCACCTTGTTGATGGGTTGTTTAAGGTTATCTAAATGGTCTTGGAGGGTCAAGAGATTTGGAAACCTTTCCATTTTACCTCATATCTTTGGCCTCATGTTGAATTCTCCTATGGTCTCCCTATCCCTTGGAAGTGATCTCCTTATTTGGTTAGTGTGAAGTGTGATTGTGTGTCTAAGACCTTGATTCCTTGATCGGTTTCATCATTTCATAGTCCATTCTTCTTTGTGGTCCTCTCATTGAATTTCCTTAGTGTTTGGTATGTCTTGGGGATAAAACCCTAGCTTGGATTCATTCATTGGCCAAGACTCTAATGCTAGAATAGGACTATAGTGCTTGGGAGGGACTATAGTGCCTAGCAAGGACTTCAATGCTAGTCTCAAACTCCACCACCAAACTAAGACACCTGACCACTCACACTAGTTTCCTCTCCATGCACTAGTGTCCTCTCTAGGTGTTAGTGTCCTCTAGTGCCTTGTTTCATCATTTCATCATCTAGTTGAATCTTATGGCCATTTCTTGAGAAAAAAATATGTACAAAAATTGTTCCCCTTGGCCTTGAGAGTCTTCCCATTTTTCATTGTGTTGGCAAGTATCATACCTCAAGTTTTATGATACACATTTATCTTGGGAATCATGTCATTTCCTATATGCGACCCATCATCGTTCTAGTTGGTGGAGGGTTTGTACCCCTTAGTAAGGCAACCTCTTGTGAAGGTTTTCCCTATTGTTTAGGTGTTATTTGAGGTTATGGTTGAGTGATTGGATGTGAATGTTCCCTTGTCCTACTTGTTCTAGAAATCGATAGTTGGTTGTCTAGTTGAAGGGTGTTATCTCCTAATCATCCAATGACCTATGTGGTTTTTCATGGGTTTTGTAAGAGTTCTAGAGTATGTCTTAGAGTGGATATAAGTTTGATGATTAACTAATCTTATCCTTGTGTGGTTTTTCAAGAAAACACAATTGTTGGTTAGTAATTGATTGCCATTTGGGTTTCATTTTTCCTTGTCATAATTTTTTTGTGGTAGCTTCGTCCCATGATTTGTAAGTCTTATACTAGTACTGTCTTGCTTCTATAAATGGTGAGGTTTGTTGTATTGTTGTATTTGTTGTGTCATTATGTTTTGTGTGACACTTGTTGTGTAGTGCAGTATGGTGTTGTTACATCTTAGTTGTTTAAAAAAAAAGTTGTTATGTCTATTTTTTCCTTGGTGTGTTAGCTTGGGGCGTTACATGTTATGAGAATTTTGTGTGTATTATCATCTAATTGATATCATATTGCATGTGATAAACTAATTTATGAGTTCCTAGATATCATTTTAGTGTATCACCACAAATTACTTTTTAGTTAAAACTTCCTTTTCACTTCTCTCATGATGCAAATAAAGTAGCATGAATTAGTTTAAGTTTTAGAGAATATCAATAAGTAGGGAACTAACCCTTCATCTAGATGTTTGGCTTCAAATAGAAAATTCACACACCTCGAAGTCCTTCCAATGTTATCACTGAAATATTGAAGCAGGTTTGCACTATGGTGCAAGTTCAAGTGATGAAATTTTTTGGAACACTCACTGAGACTAGTTTGATGATCTTGACATCATCCATTGAAGAATTTTGGTGTGTTCTTTAGTACATCTTACCATTTAGGGCAATTTTATTCAACCCTGTGGTGACTCCAAGATCAAATCCATTGGTTTATGTAGTCCAAGTGTTGGTATGTGTTTAGTTCTCAAAGATCATATCTAATTCCTCTTGTTTTAAATCATTTTAAAATGAATTTATAGAAATATCATGGAAAATAAGTCTTTTTTCCTCTATTTTATGAAAGTGCCATTTTTATGCCTCCCTATAAGCTATACCAAACTAATAAAATACTCTTGGTTTTATCCCAAATAGTAGTACTATAACAACTTATCAATATTTCTTAATGCTTGCCTCCCTCCCACCCCTACTTACCCTTATTAGTAGCATGCCTATTCTTATAATCAACCTCAAGAAGCCTATTTTGTGCCAAACCAACATGTTTATCCTTCCATTCAGTGCCAAAATATTGACAACATAGAGATTGGCGGTTTGAAAGATATGCTGCTAGATTTTCAAGAAAAGAAAAATGTTGTTAAAAGAAAGTAGGAGTATAGCATACAACACACCCATTTTGATCTTGGAAAAATAAGGACCCCTCTTTTGCTTGTTTTGGTCTTGCTTGTCCTACAGCAATTTGCAATTTTCACTAGGTCTTTCGAGTATTAAAATTAGCATTCTCAAGGATTAAGTTTACTTAGAAAATTGTCAAGTTTTAAAAGTCTTTCAGTCTTGCATCCAAGAAAAGGGTAAAATATCTTCATGAATAGGTAGAACATCAAAACCTAATATAGATTGCCTTCTTCATGAATACCCAAAAGTGAAGGAGATATCCAACTTTGACCAAAAATACCCTTTAAGAACTTTACTTTTCAACCTAAGCTCATTCATAAAGCTTTAAAAATACCAAGATTACCTTGGTGTGCAATGGGTATGCTGAAGAGGTGTGGACAATCAATTAGGGAAAAATTGGTTTTTTTTTTGCATACATTTGTCTAGTACATGAGGTCAATTGGTAGGTCATTTAGAAAATAAATTTGTTTATTGTGTCTAGCGATAAACTTCTCTATAAATTTCCCTTCAATTGTTTATGCCTTTGGATTAGATGCCTTCACTAAATAGGCGATTGATGCACACACCAAGAGGCAGGTAGATAAATATTGATTTGACAACTGGATGGGAACATTCTATTTCCATTTGCAATATTTTTTATCAATTTGATGGCAATTTTCTTTTTTCATTTGCATTGGTTTATGTTTTAAAATTGTATGCAAATATTTCATAATCAATAATAATTAATTTCTATAAAGAAAAAATATAGATTTGTCTAAATTTATTTCATTCCATTATTTAACACTTATTATTAATTGTTTAATTTACCACATGCAGTGCTTCCATGCACAAACACATGCTCTAACATATTAACATACATATAATTTTCTATTGGCATAATCCTTGAACCTCCTTTAAGTGCAAGTGTTTGTATATATACCTCTCTTTATAAAGAATTGCCCCCCCTCTATCTCTCCTCCTTTTTCCTAATCTCTCAAAGATCAATTAAACTATAAGATTTTTTATACATTAATTTAATTTGATCTATATAAAAATATATTAATTGTTATAATTTCATATTTATGTTTAATAATTTTTATTATAGAATATAATATATAATAATAATAATATAACCTATATTATTATATATAATAATAAACATAATTATATTATATATAATTTAATTTGTATTATATATAATATATTAATTATATTTTGTATATACTAAAATATAATAATTATTAATTATATTAATTATATATATATATTTAATAGTTTTATTGAAGAATATATTATATTAATAATAAATAGTATAAATATATTATTTATAATTTATTTTTTATTATATAAAATATACATTATATTAATTTTACTAATATTTAGTTAATAACTATGCAAAGGATGCGGTAATGTTAAAACCTAAATGTGCTCATTATTAAAATCTTGGCCGTAATATTCATTTTAATAAACATACGCTAAAACCCTCGTCCAAGCCTTATGTTCACGCTGCTGCTCGCCAAATTGGAGAAGTGAAAGCTCAATATCAGCCAGCGAGGAAGAGTTTGGAGGAGCGGAAACCAATAGCGGTCGGAAAGCAGTAAAAACGGCCAAAAACAAGCGAGAAAAAGACGAAAAATGATGAACGTTTAACCTTTTTGCATACTGTGTGCGAAAATCTTCACCGTTCGGGAACAAAAGAAGCTCAGGAAACGCCTTCGGCGTAATATTTTTTTTATAAAAGACATCTGAGAAACATTAAAATGCATGTGCCAAATAGTTTCCCTAAGCCCTAAGTTTAGGAGGCTATTGCTGACGTGGAGACGAGGTAAGGAATTTATGAGCCGAGTTGTTGCAATTCATTCAACCATGGAGAACGAAGATGGACAGAATGCACAATGGTATGTCATTTTTTACTATTACAACTCCTAAACTTACTCAGTAAATCTGAAACCATAAGTATTTGGCAGCGTACCTGAACATGTAATGCCAGGTCCTGGACTGCGTAGAAATCAAGTTATGTTACTCTTGGGGTTTAGGGTTTAGGGTTTAGAATCCGGCCATCACAAATAAAAGAACGGAAGATAATATGTATACCAATACTATTTATTCTTTAGTGCTGGTTAGAAAATGGATTTAGATTTGCATAGGAACATTGATCACAGTCCTTTAACACTAATCCATGTTCTTCACAACTTTTCTTTTTGGTGTGTATATTGAATGAAGGGAAGCCTCCCATAGATGGTAGGGGAAAGATTTTGTTTTAGATGTTGCAAAATCACTTGCTAACCTTGACAATTTTATTTGCCAGCACAAAGAATAGCATTAAACACTCAGTTTTAATCTAAATATGGCCCATGATGTTCATATAGTTAATGCTGTTGTGAACCTGAACCTGAAAATGTTAACTACAGCCAATACACAAATATGTACGACAATAAAGAACTGAAATATAAATTTGTAAATACTTTTGCCTTACAAGAGTACCTGTAAAAAGAACAGAAATAAAATCTGTTCTAGTATCACTGACACATAGAACAACCTGAGTTCTTCAGTTAGACACCCTCGTGGAGAAACCACCAACTCTTCCCTTACAATTTTAGTTGAAAGCTTCCTCATTCCAAAAGATCCTTTAGAAATGATTATACTACTTATTGTTATGGGGAAGAGTAGGGGATAGAAGAGGAAGTTTGGTGGTAGTAATCTTCCCTGACTGAGCTGTCATCCTTAATCTATGACTGAGTAATCACCCTTAATCTATGACTGACTGATCAATCATCCTTAATCTATATATATAATTCTGTGCAACACATCCTAAGTCTAACTATACGTCTAACTAGGTGCTAACTGTCCTTTGTTTTAGGAACTCCTAACTATGTGCAAACTGCCCCTTTATTTTAAGAATTCAATCTGTTTAATCCTAACTGAACTTCTAATTGAGTAAAAACTGTCCTTGAATGTAGGGAAATGAAGCTGATTAACTGTTGACTGCATTTGACTGACTGTTGGTTCATGACAAGTCCACCTCATTGAATTTGATTGGTCCCTAATCATATGCAGTAATCTGGGTGCTTCAAATATCAGGCCTTTCCCATGAGGTATCCTCAGTGGGCATACCCTTCTCCTGCATTAGGTGTTAAGTCACATCTTTGTTCTGCATACACTTACCTTGCATGGCAAGAAGCTGGTCAGGAATTAGTATCAGTTTTCCATCATCATTCAATGGGGGTAAGGTTGGAGAATCTTGTAGTCTCTGTTCAATCACCATATTCAGCTGGGAGATATGAAATGCATTATGGATTTTGGCTGATGGATTCAACTGGAGTGTGTAGGCCACCGTACTGACTTTAGAAAGAATTGTGAAGGGTTCATACTTCATAGTATTTGAATGAC
Source organism: Sequoia sempervirens (assembly GCA_007258455.2). Lineage (NCBI taxonomy): Eukaryota > Viridiplantae > Streptophyta > Pinopsida > Cupressales > Cupressaceae > Sequoia > Sequoia sempervirens. The sequence goes on from VDFB02000013.1 coordinate 82,504,193, forward strand.
AATTTTGAGAAGCTCTTTTCTTGATAGAAGTCTTTTTCGTATGGTTGAGATTTAAGGAAGACTTGATCTCCCACCTCAAATTCTCTCTCGGAATGGTACTGATTGGCTTGAATCTTTATTCAATCTTGTGCTGTTTCTAAATTTTTCTTGGTAGCCTGTGAACTCTGTTGGCATTCTAAGATAAAATCTTACACTTCTGGTGCCTTGGTTTGTTGTAGGCCTCAATTAATCAAGGAAGGCGGGTCATAACTGTTGAGTTCCTTAAATGGATTCATGCCTATGAACATTTGGTTGGTAGTGTTTTATGAATTTTCTGCTAGGTGCAGCCATTTGAGCCTGGAACTTTGCAGATAAACTACATAGTTACGAAGATAAACCTTAAGACTCTTATTAACAATCTTTGACTGACAATCAAGTTGAGGTTCGTGTCTACTGCTAAAGGATAATGTGGTACGAGTGAGCACAAATAATCCCCTCCAAAAATTGTTAGTTAACATTGAATCACTATTACTAACAATGGTTTTTGGTGAGTCTGAAATATTCTTTCTTGAAAATATAATATGTTTATGCTAAACTTCAGTTTGACAGATATTTAATTTCAACAAATTGCACATAGATTGATACTTAAATAGAAAACATCTTCAATAAATGGGACGTATGGACTCAAAAGCTCTTCTCTGAAATTTTATTATAATTTTGATTGACATGTGGTTTGCTCAGAAAACTGTATTCAAATGTGCAGAGTTCAATAAAGTATCATAATCGACAAAGAACCTGGATTATGTGCTGATATGAAATTATAAGACTGCAGATGGTCCGCCCAGAACTGCTATTAGCATCTACATTTTGAAATGCACACACAGGAATCAACTTCCCCAGCCCACGTGGTATGACCAAGAGGAAACAGGCCACAGATTGCAGCGGTTCACCTTAGATTCATTACACCTTTACCAATACTAGCAATTCTTCTCAAATGCAACATTGTAGAAATGAACAACTTGAGCATAGGCTTTTAGAAAACCTGGAAGTAGTGTTGGCCTGAAATAAATAACATTCGGATGTTGCCTTCAGAATTTCTCACAAGCTTGCAACACGATTTTGAAGGTTCTCCAGCCCACCGGCTTCAGAAACCTACCTCCAAACTCCACGCAAATCTCAGTAAAGAATGGTCTTAGAGAGTCAAAAACACATCTCCACCTCTACATGCAGTGGATTCAGCAATTCTGTCTGATGCCTCTCCTAAAACCAGCTTCTTGTGCCTCCAACATCTCAACACTTCCCGTAATTTCCACTCAATGATCCAGTTTGCATTCTCAGACGAAACAAAATAATTAACTCACAGCATTGGGGTTTTCGTCCCAATTCCACACAGGGTTTTCATCCTGGTGAAAGCTCTTCACAATTCACCAAGAGAGTAAAAATCAAATAATTCCCTCAATGCCTTCTTCCTTCCAATCGAGCCTAATTTATCATTTCAGAATTGCTAATCCTGCCCTCACAAAATCAGGCGATTACCTTGTATAGAGCTAGTTTCGATTAGAAAAATCAGATGCCTTTCTTCTTATTCCCATAACAAATTATGCTCTCAACTGCGAATAAGAAACTTTAGGCAAAATTTAATTTATTTCCCTCTATGATGTATCGTCCAGCAAGGAGTAGATTATGTAAAGTGGGCCCCCACCATTATCATAATTGAATAATTAAATAAACTTAATAAACTATAGCTTTTTAACCTTAATTTAAATATTCTTTTACTTCTTTCATTTTTTTGATTTATTTTCTAATCTCCGGAAATGAAAAGATTAGAAAAATTACTTCACAGGTGAGCCTCAAGTGAAGAGGGACATTACAGAGCCATGCAGTTTGTAAATGTTCTATATGAAAATATCTGCTAACCAATGTGCCTTGTAAGTAGAATCAATGGAAATGAAGTGCGAGTATTTGGTTAGTAAACATAAGTGCAATCCTTAGATTTACTTTTAGTAAACCAGTAACAAAATCCATACTGATGGACTCCCATTTTTCACATGGAATAGGAAGGGACTGAAACAGTCCAGGGTTACATACAGTTGCATCCTTATTCTGTTGGCACTATTCACATGATGACATGAACCGTCATACATCACACTTTAAACTCTTCCATGTGTATGCCTTTTTGACACTTGCATAGGTTTTGCATAATCCACGTGTCCTGCTGATGGGGTGTAGAGTGGTTTTCAGCCATGACTTTAGATTTGAATTTTGAGCTGGAGCTAAGGACTACTCTATTATCATAGAAGATCAGTCAATTTCAGAAAGTATACTTGCTGTCCTTGTTGTGTACTGCCTGTGGATTTAATAATGCAGTCAATTCATCATCCCCCATGTTGTAATGAGCCTTGCTCAAACTGACCTCAATTTGCTTCAATATGTAGCCTTGTAATTTTGTCAAACAGTTTGTATGCAATGTTCTATGCTGCTGGTATGAAGTTTCAGATTGTTGTGTGATGCAAAGATGAATGCTATAATGACTTTGAAAGCTTGAATTAACTTTTACAACTACTATGCAAGCTTCTAATTGAAATACAATGCCCTTTTTGCAATTTAAATACATTCAAATGAGGAACTAAGTGAATAAAATGCATCTACAGCCAAGAGACATTTTGTCAAACACTTAGCGTGCAAACTCTAAAGCTGATTATAATGATGTTTGATTGCACATTAACAACTATTTATTACTCCTTTATTGCTAATGTCTTTCCAATACAATGCTGATTTCAATTAGCCAAGACTCTTGGCAAATTACAATATTATTCAAATACGGTATTTACCTGTTATGAATGCAACCTACAGTTGGAACTTATAATCACTATGATGCAAGACTATTATGAATAATAAACAAAGGAACCTGGATGGATGAAGTCGCCTAGTGATGTAATTGATGAAGCAACCCAAGCTCTTGCCAAATAATCTTCTCTCGAGTCAAATCGAACTCCACCATGAATCGCCCTTGTTGCAGATCTGATTCACAAAAATAAATTAATCTTCAATTTTTCCAGCCTCCTTTTGTTCCAAATAAAGTCGCCATGGTTCAAGGAAGAGGGCATACCAAGTCAAGAATTAAATCGATGCAAAATGTGGCTCCCACAAACAAAATCGTCCCTCCTTATGGTGTCCTTCCAAGCTGGTAATTTTTGATCAGAATTCTTTAGATAAATATTCGTCCTCCAAGAAGTGCAAAATGAGGAGAATGATGATGCATAAAATATTCTTCAAGCTCCACCAAATCGTTCTATGCCAAAATTGGCCCTTGGCCACAAATTTTGCTCAAGTGAGAAGTCTGAAGTAACCTCTCCAATGGCTGCAACCCTTCAGGAGATATCTCACTCCCTCAGTTATCCTATCTATGGGAGTTATCGTTCCCAAAGATACTCAACTGCAAAGCCCTAGCTCCACAATGCTCAACAACAACAAACGACATATGCTGGATAATGAAGAGTGAACCCCCAATGTCCTTAAATTCTTTTCCTCAAGAGGTCGGCTCAAATAAAATAATAATATATTTCAACTTCTAGAAGGTCTCCAACATATTTTAATTATTTGCACTTTATAAAAATAAAATATATTATAATCAATAAAGTGCATCTCAACATCAAATTATAACATAAGGTTTCCATAAATAAAAATAATAATGATAACAAATGGAAAACCCCAACCCAAACAAATATTGAGCTAAATAATCACCAAATATCTGCCAAATGACTCTCTCACCATGCCTCATTAGCCTACGAGAGCCGCTAATAGGCTAATCTCACTTATATGTCAATGTCAACTAGAAGGGGACATAACAGTCTGCCCCTCTTGAAATTGCTTGTCCTCAAACAATCTCAACTCAGGATGTTTTAAGATCTCCTCGTTTTCCCATGTTGCATCCTCAACTGGCAAGTCTCTCCATTTGATCAAGTATTCCCTAATGACTCGTTTCCACAAGGTCCTCTCACGAACATCCAATATAGCCTCTAGAACCAAAATCAATTTTCCGTCATCATCTAATGGTGGCAAAGTCGTGGAAGGAACCACACGATGTCCCAACGCCTTCTTGAGGTGAGACACATGAAATACATTATGTACTTTACTGTCAACAGGCAACTCCAACTCGTAAGCTACCTCTCCTACTTTCCTGATGATCCTGAACGGTCCATAGTATCGTGGCTTAAGTTTCTCTACACCACTCCTCTTAAGAGAGGATTGCCTGTAAGGTTGCAACATCAAATACACCATATCACCAACCTCAAAGGAACGCTCAACCCTCTTCTGCTTTGTATATTGTTTTTGTTGGTTCTGTGCCTTTTGAATATTCTCCCGTAGAGCCCTCATAATATCCTGATTGTCCTGTAAGAGATCACCAGCACTAGGCACACGATTGTCACTCAACAAGAGATCTAGAAAACTCGGCGCATCATATACATACAAGGCCATGAATGGTATCATCTGAATGGAGAGATGGTAAGTGGTACTGTAGTAGTACTCACAAAGATATAACCACTTGACCCACCCCTTCTGCTATCCTGCGATGTAATTCCTAAGGTATCCTTCCACCCATTTATTCACTATCTTCGTTTGACCATCGGTTTGCAGGTGGTAACTAGTACTTGGAGTGAGCTTCGTCCCACATAGCCTGAATAACTCCTGCCAAAAATGACTCATGAATTGGCTATCTCGGTCACTAACAATGCTCCAAGGTAATCCGTGCAATCTAAATACTTCATGGAAGAATAACTCTGTTGCCTGTGTAGCTGAATATGTAGATGTGATTGGAAAGAAGTGAGCATATTTAGTCAAACTATCCACAATCACATATATGCAATCTCGTCCTTGGGCTTTTGGCAAGCCAGTAATGAAGTCCATCGACAAACACTCCCACTTCCTGTCTGGGATCGGAAGTGGCTGGAGTAAGCCCGCAAGATGCGTGTGCTCCTGTTTATTTTGCTGACAAATAGGACATTCTCTGACATACTGTAGAACATTTGATTTAAGGCCTTTCTAGGTAAATCTCTCTCGTATCTGTTTATATGTTTTGAAGTATCCGGGATGTCTTGCCATAGGTGAATCATGAAAGGCCCTTAAAATTGTGTTCTTCATCTCTGACCTTGGAATCAAGTAAATCTTGCCTTTGTAAATGATAAGATCATTTACAATTGTGTATCTCTCATCCTGGATAGATCCCTCAACAATCCCTGTAGCCCAACTGTCCTTAGCATACTTTGCCACTAATAAGTGTTTCCAATCCTCCGCAATCCCAGCCATGGAGCTCAAGTGTGGGCGACGTGATAAAGCATTAGCAACAACATTTTGTGCTCCTTTGACGAAGGAAATGTCAAAGTCATATGATTGTAGCTTGCTTACCCATTTCTACTGACGATCATTAAGATCCCGTTGCCCAAGAAAGTGCCTCAAGTTGTTGTGGTCTGTCGTCACTACAAAATTGTTGCCTACCAAATACTGTCTAAATTTGGCCAATGCATGCATAATGGCCAACATCTCCTTATCATATATGTTGTACCCTCTCTCTGGACCGCGAAGTTTCCAACTCTCAAAAGCAATCGGATGTTTGTCCTACATAAGGACTGCACCAATCCCTTCGCCTGATGCATCACATTGTAGCTCAAAGGGTTTAGAAAAATCTGGCAAAGCAAACTGGGCAAGTAGTCATGATTAGTTTGAACATCTCAGAGCAATCCTGCGCCTCTGGAGTCCAAACGAATGCCCCTTTCTTGGTCAAGTTTGTGAGCGGTGTTGCATGGCATGAGTAACCATTAACAAATCGGTGGTAGAAGCAACACAACCCCAAAAATCCTTGAAGCTGAGTAAGATTCTTTGGTGTAGGCCATTCAACAATAGCTTTAATCTTCTTAGGATACATACGTACCCCCTCTACACTGATGATGTGACCAAGGTATAATAATTTTGTCATCCCTAGATCACATTTGGATTCCTTGGCGTACAAGGACTCCTCTCCAAGAATACCCAATACTGTATCAAGATGTGCAATATGATGGTCCCATATTTTACTATACACCAAGATATCATTGAAAAATACCAACATACCTCCTCAACTGTGAATGGAAAACTCTGTTCATTGTGGACTGAAATGTTGTTGGAGCATTGGTTAGCCCAAATGGCATAACCACAAACTCAAAATGCCCATAATGACACCTAAATGCGGTCTTCTCAATGCCTTGTTTCCTAACATGAATTTGATGATAACCTGACTGTAGATCAATTTTAGAGAAGAAACGGGCACCATGTAACTCATCAATTCTGGGGATGGGATATTTGTTCTTAATTGTTCTTTTGTTCAAGAATCTGTAATCAATACACATTCGCAGTGTTCCATCCTTTTTCTTGACCAACACTACTGATGATGCAAAGGGAGACTTACTTGGTCTAATGTGTCCCATGGCCAACAACTCCTTAATCGTCTTCTCAATTTCATCCTTGAGTCGCTTGGGGTGTCTATACAGAGTGACTATCATGGGCTTGGCGCCCTCCTCCAACTCAATGATATGCTCAATCCCTCTATCTAGAGGTCTGCCGGGAGGAATCTCACTAAACACCTTTGCATGCTTAATCCTTAACTCCTGGATGTTTGGATGGTATTCTAGCTTCTCTTGTTCTCTTTGTGTAGGCATCGACACACATTCAGCTGCCCACTCTACCATGTCATGTCTCACTAACCTATCCATCCTCTTGAATGAAATCATCCCGAAACTGGAGTCACGGATTGCCTTAAGAATATGAGTCTTCCCATCAACTTGAAAGGACATCTCCATCTCCTTGAGATCAAGAGTGAATTTCTCTATATCATGTAACCATCTCATGCCAAGCACCATGTCAGTATCACCCATGTTTACCACATAGAAGTCCGTCTTGAACTCATAGTTGTTCAAGCGCATGGGAAAATCTAGAATTCTCCTATCACATTTGAGGGTATATCCATCTGCAACCTTAACTCGTATTCCCTCAAATTCCTTAGTCTTGATACCTCGCCTATCAACCAATTGAGCATCAATAAAGTTATGAGTTGCCTCTGTGTCAAGAAGAGTGATAATCTTTTGTCTGGCTAAGAATCCCACGCATTCTAAATGATCCCTCCTGCTGGATGTTGGTGATGTGCGCATCATGTTGCCTTGCTGCCCCTTCATGCTCTCCTACATTTTCAGGCTTTTCTTCCTCATGCTTCATGCCTGAATCTTCAGAATCAAATTGATGATCCGATTTCTCTGACTTAGAATCCTCATAATATGCCCACATTACTCTATGAGCTTTTCCCTTAGGTCTTAAGGGACAATCATGGTTTGCATCATATGGCTCCTTACAGTAAAAACACAATTTCTTCTTGCATAAATTATTGAGTGTATCTCGATCCAAAGGTGCTACTGATTTCCCCTTAAAATCGGGTTTGCTTTTCTTAGAGAAAGATTTGTTGTCTTGATATGAAAAAGATCCTTTGGATGAATACTTACTTTGTGGGGCTGCGAGCTCCATGCTTCTAGCCTTCTTCATCGCCTCCTGAAGAGTAGGAGGATCAAAGGCTTTTATCCATCCTTTCATAGGCTCCAATAAGCCCTCCATGAATAACACCACCAATCGTCTCTTTGAGATGTTAGGAACCATCACTGATAACTTTTGGAAGTCTGCAATGTAGCTCTCCAAACTTCCAACTTGCTTGAGTTGGGCCAAATCTTTGAAGTATGATTCTGGATCCTTCCTATCGAAATGCTCCACCAATCTATCTACAAACTCCTGATAGGATGTGATCTGACTATGTTTCAACGTAACTAACCCATGATACCACCATTCATGTGCTACACCCTCCAAATGCAAGATGGAAAATTGGATAGCCTCTTCTTTGGTCATGGGTTGAAGAGTCAAGAAGGTATCCAACTTATGAATCCATGATTGTACTGTAATCTTGCCACTGCCATCGAACATGGGTAATGAAAGTTTATTAGTAGCATGCTTGAGTTCCTTGTTTTGGGTCCGAGGTCTCCTCTCTTGTCGAGACCTATAGTAGTCCATTCTTGTTTGTACAAAAGGATCAAAATGCATGAGCTCTCGTGCCTCTAGTGTCATTAATCGCCATTCATCATGGGCAGCCATATATGCATCAACAAAAGTGGGCTCCTCAACTTCTTCAACATTCTTTTCCGCTGCTTGCTCTTCCCTTAGGAAGGTGGGTTGTGATGGCCTATCAGCAGTATGGGAAGTTGCTCTCTGCACTCGCCTTGATCCAGCTACACTCCTGTCATCTTCTTGATCCCTATTATTTCTTATTTTTTTTTCCCACAATGTCTCTGTTTTGCTGAATCTGCTGCTGCAAAGTAGCTGTAAACCCTTTGAATGCTTGAGCCATTCTTTCAAAAATTTCTTCACCCTTATCTCTCCTTTCATTTCTGTGTGGACCCTCGTTTGCTCTGAAACCCATTTCAACTAAAGGTACCTCCGCAAATGGATTGTCTTCTTGCCAATGCCTTGCTTGTTCTGCTCTTCTGCGGGTGTAGTATCTGTGACTTCTCATGTGAAGTTTAGACCCTTTAGGATGGCAGAATGATGGCTTTGATACCACTGTAATGAGCCTTGCTCAAATTGACCTCAATTTGCTTCAATATGTAGCCTTGTAATTTTGTCAAACAGTTTGTGTGCAATGTTCTATGCTGCTGGTATGAAGTTTTAGATTGTTGTGTGATGCAAGAATGAATGCTATAATGACTTTGAAAGCTTGAATTAACTTCTACAACTACCATGCAAGCTTCTAATTGACATACAATGCCCTTTTTGCAATTTAAATACATTCAAATGAGGAACTACGTGAATAAAATGCATCTACAGCCAAGAGACATTTTGTCAAACACTTGGCATGCAAACTCTAAAGCTGATTATAATGATGTTTGATTGCACAATAACAACTATTTATTACTCCTTTATTGCAAATGTCTTTCCAATACAATGCTGATTTCAATTAGCCAAGACTCTTGGCAAATTACAATATTATTCAAATATGGTATTTTGCTGTTATGAATGCAACCTACAGTTGGAACTTATAATCACTATGATGCAAGACTATTACGAATAATAAACAAAGGAGCCTGGATGGATGAAGTCGCCTAGTGATGTAATTGATAATCAACCCAAGCTCTTGCCAAATAATCTTCTCTTGAGTCAAGTTGAACTCCACCTTGAATCACCCCTGTTGCAGATCGGATTCTCAAAAATAAATTAATCTTCAATTTTTCCAGCCTCCTTTTGTTCCAAATAGAGTTGCCATGGTTCAAAGAAGAGGGCATAGAGTTGCCATGGTTCAAGGAAGAGGGCACACCAAGTCAAGAATTAAATCGATGCAAAATGTGGCTCCCACAAACAAAATCGTCCCTCCTTATGGCATCCTTCCAAGCTGGTAATTTTTGATCAGAATTCCTTAGATAAATATTCGTCCTCCAAGAAGTGCAAAATGAGGAGAATGATGATGCATAAAATATTCTTCAAGCTCCACCAAATCGTTCTATGCCAAAATTGGCCTTTGGCCACAAATTTTGCTCAAATGAGAAGTCTGAAGTAACCTCTCCAATGGCTGCAACCTTTCAGGAGATATCTCACTCCTTCAGTTATGCTATCTATGGGAGTTATCGTTCCCAAAGACACTCACTGCAAAGCCCTAGCTCCACAATGCTCAACAACAACAAATGACAGATGCTGGATGATGAAGAGTGAACCCCCAATGCCCTTATATTCTTTTCCTCAAGAGGTCGGCAGCTCAAATGAAATAATAATATATTTCAACTTCTAGAAGGTCTCCAACATATTTTAATTTTTTGCACTTTATAAAAATAAAATATATTATAATCAATAAAGTGCATCTCAACATCAAATTATAACATAAGGTTTCCATAAATAAAAATAATAGTGATAACAAATGGAAAACCCCAACCCAAACAAATACTGAGCTAAATAATCACCAAATATCTGCCAAATGACTCTCTCACCATGACTCATTAGCCTACGAGAGCCGCTAATAGGCTAAGCTCGCTTATATGTCAATGTCAACTAGAAGGGGACATTACACATGTATTCTGCTTCAATAATGCCAAAAAGGTAATACCATGAAGATAGCATTAAGGCCTGGAATTTGGGAAAGGGCATCAAGCTAGTACATTCTTTTGGCCCTTGTAATATTGGATATCAAAGTTGTATGCTTGAAGCTTGCTCACTCACTTTGCCTGCTGTTCATTAAGAACATGTTGGGAAAGGAAATTTCTCAAGCTGTTGTGATCTGTTCTTACAGAAAATCTCTGACAGACTAAATATTGTTTGAATTTTGACAAGGCATGCATGACTTAAACATTTCTTGTTTATCTTTAACCGTATAATTATTTAGCATTGTATAAATTCACACACACACACACACACACACAGATATATATATATATATATATATATATATATATACTGAGTACTCCTTTTTTCTATGTTAGGAATACACCCTATGGCCTGCCTACCCAAATTTTAAGTGTTTGCACTAGGTGCTCTGCATGCCACTGTGCCCTTGTAACAATGTAGCCTTGTGTATCTTTCATATGTGTATACTCCGTCTGTAGTTTGCATTTTCATACTATTATCAGATGATAAGTATTCGAAAGATGTATTTGTATTCTGGTAGTTTTTGTTTAGTGTTTGGACTTTCCTATGCTGTTTCTTCACATTGGGATTTGAGATGCCCCTTTCATGTCCCCGCTCCAGCAAAGCTGGTTGAAACTTGTTAAGCAATATCTTGGTTGATAAAATAAGCTGTTATTAGTATCTTGTTATTTTGCCAATTTAAGTCTTGAAATTTGTTCTTTGAACTGTAAAGGTACAAGACCCCTCAAGAGTTTCGAGAAGTTGAGGTGGAGGCACTTGTCAAAGAGTCACTTTCAGACACAACAGAATTGTGGCTTATTCAGATGCCTCTGACTCAAGTATTTGTTCTTTGTCCATATCAATGGCTGCAGATTTTATTTTGTTCATGCATTTTTCATAATACGTGTTACTGCTAATTGTTGGATTTTGATATTTTAATGTTTATAGATTGTACATACTCAGATGACTGTGGATAGGAACTTAGATTGTTTCTAAGACTTTGTGTGGTGAATTTACTGCAGTTTGAACCTGCAGACTTCAAGGGGAAAGAGTTATCAATTAAATTACCTGAAGCAGATGGCTTGATGGGATCTTTGGAAAATTCTCGTGGTAAGTTATACTCTTTTGTGCTGCCCTTGTGAATTTATATTTGTAATATTTTTCTTTGTGGCACATGGCTAAAGCACCATGTCACACATCTTTTTGAAATTGAATTCTTATATGGATTAGCAAAATTTAATTGCATAGATGAATAGAACTTCTAAAACAGATTTCTTTGTGCAGGAAAATCATATGATATGTACTGTTTAGGTAATCAGGGAATGGAACCTTTTGCTTTTCTGCCAAGATCCTCAACATCTATGGGAGGTGGATATAAATGATCCCTTGAATTTGTTTTTTCTCATTTTTCATGTTCTCTTTTAGTTCTCTTAACTTGCAAATATGTCGGTTACTTCACATAATGAAGAATTGCCAATCATCAATATTTCAAGCATTTTGTAGAAAGCTCTCCTTCAACATTGATTTTATAATCCATTTATTATACCTGCTTTTAAAACTTTTAAACAGGACTGAGAATAATATATCAATGAAATCCAAGAACAGATACCCAAAAACATGTGATTTCGGTTTATAGAATTCATGAGTGTTAACTTCAATTATTTGAAGGATGCAGTTCGGAAGATTTCCCGTCAAATTTGCCTTCTAAATGCTAACACAGAAAATGGGAATGCATCTGGAAGAGCAGATAGCTTAGTTGTTTCAGTTTCCAAAACTCAAGACCTTATAAAAAGTGAGTGCTTTTTTAGTCTTTTCCCTAGAAGCTATAAAATTGTGCTCTATTTTTGGGTTATTTAGTTACAAACAGTTTAAAAGCAGCAGTTTCAATTTTTTAATTTCCACGCAACTCATGAGTGAAATGCCTTTTCAGGAGAGGGTATATCTCAAGACCAGGGAAGATCAGTGGGGAGCGTTGGTCAGAAAAGTTCGCATGCTGCAAGTGGAATCACTTCTGAAGGTGAGGAGCCTTCAACTAAGAAGAGGGCTAAGTTCTCTAAAGAGGAGGGGCTAAATGGGACACCAACTGCTTCACGTTTGAGAAACTTGGAAGAAAGTGGGGCTTATGATTCTAGTTTGCAACAAGATCGGAGCTATAAAACTAATGAAGTTAAAGTGGAATATTCTACCGGGAAGAAAAAGAAAAAACGTAGGTCAAATAGTGAAGATTAATCATAGCACAATTTTGTTATTGATGTAGAAAGGCGGTGATAAAAGGTAGTATTTTGCTTTGTGTAAATTTACATCTCAATATTTAAACTTGTCATGTAATGACCACATTGGATTTATCAAATGTTTTTGGGGCAAAATTTTAACCTTAAAAGACCTGGTTTCAAGTACAAGTGTCTTTTTGAGCTTGAAGTTGTTCTGGGGTTCGATTTAATATGGATTTAGCAGAATGATTTTTTTTTTTTTCAAGTTTACAGAACTTGGAAACAATGAAATTTTCTGTGAATGTGAGGTAGCTCTTGGAAGAGGCACACTTAAGAATGTTAATAATATTTGGCGTATAAACAAATTCATTGCAAGCACTTTGGGTATGGGATTGAGTATGCTGGTATGGCTTTTTTTGTCCCTGGGTTTGGTATGACTGTGCAAGTATGCTGATTGTCATGCGTAATTGAGTGTAATTTTCTTTTAACACGAAGTAGATTGACAGGCTTTAGCAAGAGCCATTATGTTTTGAGTCTTATTGTTTTTGCAGATTAGTAGTACCAATCAGAAGACATTGATATTCCTTTGTTTACACTAAAGAGTCGAAGCATTTTGTTGATTGTTTCAATATATTAGTCAGCCATTGGCAGTCAACATTGTATGCAAGCGGTCCTGTTCTTACTTTCGTGGTGCTGCATATGCACTATCCTTCATGTGCACATGACATTGATATGTAAAGTTGAGGCATAACAGATGCCATTTTAAGAGGTAGGTGGGGGCACCCACCTTTAATTATCAGAAGTCATAATTTTAAAGGTCAAAGCCCACCTATGTATTTTATTAAAATTATGACTTCTTCCTACCTACCTATATGCCTTTGATTTTATCTTCATTCACCTTTATGTTTACTAATTTTAAAAAACCATGCCAATTTTACAGTCAAGGACCTCAATCCATTTCATTTTGATTTCATCTGATATATCTGGGCAAAATTTCATCTACGCGTAACAAAGAAAAAAAATTGAAGTGATTACATGCTAAATGGTATTTTGGGTAATCCAATCAACATGACAGTTATGAATTCCTTGATCAACGTTCGCAAGTGATCCCGTCAGCTCAACAATTGCTCTTTCATGTGAAGACCCTATTAAGATTACAGGTACAATGAGGCCTAATGGAAGTGCAAGTCCATATGTTACCAGTTCTAATAAAAACATGGGACTAAGTAGAGCATCAGTGATGTTAGGCGAGACTTATCTGTCAGTGCCAGAGCTGAATATTTATGACATCATTTATATTGAAAAGCAAGCTTGTAAGGTCATCGTAGTAACTATATCTAGGCTTTTACTTTTATGTAAGAAAAATTATAACTAGCAATTGCACCTTGGTGTGCAATGGGTATGCCAAGAAAAAGGTAATATGTAATCAGTGTTATGAAATTTGTTAAGAAAATTTGGAAGGAGGACTGACCACTTGGTATATATATCAAACTTTTTTGATTGTCCTCAGCAGGGCAGTTGTACTTTTTTTATTAGCTCAAAAAGAACAATTTCTAGAGTACACCATCTGCAATTATAAAACAGCAAGATATTTTATTTTTGGAGTTAAGCAGTAAAATCAGTGAATCAAAGTTTCCTGGGTGTTGATTATGTATGAAAATGAAGAATTAACCAAAATTTATTGGGTAGAAAAACTCTTACAGAAATCTTTGGATTTCCAATAGACTCTGCAATCACAATCTCGGGTAAACAAGACTTTAGAGTTTCAGTAGTTATTGTCTTTCTTGGTGATTGGAGTGTTCCCCCACTCTCTAATAAATTGTATTCTTTGGGAATATAATTATGTTGTGCCTTTTCTTTGGATCTTTGTACATTTCAGCAAGAGGTGACGACAAACTAAAAACTGTTGATCGAATCTCAGAATTTTGCTGTGAGAATCCTTGCTAGGAGAAATTTGCTAATAGTTCAGCAGCTATTGGAAATAGAGAATTCTTGTCCAACATAAAAATATGGCTATGCAAGAAAGAAATCATATAATACATGTGATTATCTCAGATGCCACTGTAATGCATTTATTTTCACTAGTTTCTCTGTGTGATACAATAATATTAATCAAAAAGATCTAATTTTAAATATTTCAAACATGGGGATCTGAGTGAATTGGTTCAGCAACATTATGTAATTAAAAAAAATAAAATCAAGCATCTACATTGAATTCCAAACCCACACTCCTAAATTATGTATTGAATCACACAAATGAACAGAGGATATTCCATGGTGAGTGCATGTAGTTTAAGTTATATTTATCAAATCTCAAATGTAGGTCTAAATGGTAACAGAGAACAAGCAGTGAACAAGCAGTGAACATCTATCTCTGTTATCTTATTTACATAACATGTTTATTTTCCACAAAAAGAAGCCCTAAAGATTGAGTTTATGAACTGAGATCACCTCACAAGCACTGTGTTCAGGAAGGCAGATGCAATCTCCACATACAGAAACCTTATGCATACAGCTATATAGTGGAATAGGGTGACGCACAGATTCTTAATTCTTATGTTTTGTATACTCTTAGAGGCTTCCTGAATTTTGCCAAATGAAGCAAAGAATTAGAGGATACAGTGATATATTCTTTCTTCTCTAATTTGTGGCAAATCCTCAAATCAATATTTCTAAGAGAAATTAATTCTTCAAGACTTGGAAGCCTGTCTAATTCTGGACAGTCGCTAATTTTTCAGGGTCTCCCGTGATCTCAGAACTTGTAAACCTTCTATCTTCTCCAATTTGTGGCATTTTTTCAATTGAATTTCTTATACATAAGTGATTTCTGAAAGACTTGGAAGCACCTCCAACTCTGGACGGTCACTTATCGGGAGCTCCTCTAGTGATTTCAAACATTTTAAACCTTCTATCGCTAAAACAGATCTTATTGGAACAACATCAAGGTTGAAACTGGAGATAATCAAGAATGCCTTGCATAGGACTTGAACAAAGACTTCAATGATCTTATGAATGATGATTACAACTCTTTTCTTAGAATCATGACTTTGACTGCCATTCAGGTTTTTATTGTGATCCTCTTTGATCTCTAATGTTCAAAAATATCATTTTATTTGGTTTTAAGCTAAGTTGCCAGTTTGGGTACGGATTTAGATGCGGGTTCGGGTTTGGGTTCGCCGGTTTGGCAATTTTTTTTTCCTAAGGTACAGGTACGGGTACAGCCGTACTATATATATATAATTAAATTATAAATTTCTAAACATAATGATAATGCCATAGACTCATATATATATATATATAATTATATATAATTAAATTATAAATTTCTAAACATAATGATAATGCCATAGACTCATAAGCATGTTAAAAATTATAATCATATGATCATAATGCCATAATGCCATAGAATATTGAAACAATGAAATATGCCATATGGTAATACCTCATATAATCTGTAATCATATTCATAATTTGCAAAAATGTAAATAGTAAATTACTAAATTACTAAATAGTAAATACTCAAGTCTTAAAATGTCATTACACATTGAAAATTCAAAGTACAATCAAGACAATATTTAATTCAGTATTACTATTCTTCAAATTCGTATTACTATTCATCAAATTCGTTGCCCCAATTTGGTCGGCCAAGTCAATATAAGACATTTTGGGCACTTTTTAGGGTTTTATTTTTTGTTTTTAAGTTGAGTTTTTGCCTTTTTCTAGGCTGGATAACGTGGGTCCGCTCGAGTCCTTCTAGGTTCTCCCCAGGTTTGGCCAGGGTTCTCCATTTTCTCCCTGGGTTCTCTGTGGATCCTTCTATGAAGGATCCACAGAGAACCCAGGTAGAAAATGGAGAACCTAGGTGAACCTAGAGAAGAACCGAACTAGAACTAGAACCCACACGTATTTTGGCCGGTTCCGGGGGCTAAAATGAAGAGCCCGGTAATAGAGGTTTTAAGTGATTTTCATGTTGGTATAATACTTACAATTTGTACTTTGTAATTAGTGTGTCATGAGTCTTTTTAAAACTACAAACCTACTCTGATCTATTTTTGTTTTAACAAAAAATCGTCTTTGTTTTCCAAAAATTAAATCCAAAATGGCTCAGAAAGTTACACATGGATGATATAGGGTCTATTAAATCAATTCTTGCTAGTGAAGTGAAAAACTAGACCAAGCCTTCGTAGAAATGACAAGCATTGTGACTAATGCACCTAAAAAAGTTGACCACATGCATATAGCTAGTACCACAAATTGCTTTTCATCTGGGAGAAAAAAAGAGTTCTCTCTAAGTTTGATAGTAGCTTCGATGATGAGAAGCTCTCCTAGTAACAAAACCTTGAGGTTGACAAGGCTTGCTCATATCCCTAATGCAGATGTATGGAGAAAATCATCAGAACACACAATGTTTTGAATACAATCTTTTGTGGGGTTGAACATTTTATTGAAGATTTGTCTATGGTGCGGGGAAGTTCAGCTCAATCAGTCCAACAATTAATAGAATAGTTCAAGAAGCTCAAGGTCAAGCTCAAACTCCTAGACCTAAAGGAGTTAATTAAGACAAATTTCATTATGTTTTAATAGCTGGTTTTGTTGATGTGATTTTTGTGACCTACACCAGACAACAGAATAAAGTGTCCAATGACTACTCTATTCTCTCTTGACCAAAGTATCCTGCATGCTAAGATTGCAAGAAAGTTCATGCGTTCAACTCCAAGGTTCCTTTAATGCAATGGAGTACACTCAGTTGGTTTGTTGTGATTTGCTATTTTCACAAGGGGACTTACACAATTGTTCACCACCAAGCAGTTGACAACAGACTAATGATGAAAGGGGATTCTCATGCAATGCAGATGATTTAGCGATGTAGTCCAAGTTTCCTAATACTAACCGGAAAAGTACTGAATTAAATGGGTGTAGGGTTTAGAAAGTCTAAGTTCTATCTAAGGGCGGGACATGGGATCAACTTCAACAGACTTCAACAAGACTTTGCTTTGCCTCGCGTTGGACAACTTCCACAAAGTCGGTGCAATCTTCAAGGGAATAGTAAGGAGTGTTCAAATCACAATTTAGCATAAAGACACCATCACATTGATGCATGCCAAAACGTGAATCATAATCGAAGTTAAGCTTGGAAAGTGTTCAAGTTGACCACGTAGGGAAAACTCACCATCAGTAAGCTCTGAAAGGAAATAGAAAAGAGCAATGGAAATTACTAATAAAGAGCAATTGTTTGAAGGAAAGAGATTACCAAATAGATTGAAGTAGCCAAACCAAGCACCACCAAAGCAAGAGAGACAAGAGAATTTGTTAAGGGGAAAAAACAAGAAAAAACCCCAATATTATGAATGGAGGCAAAATGCCTAAAAAATAATACAAAGAGAGAGAGCTTCAGCCTTAGCTTGCTTACTTGAATCTTAAAGAATGAGAGGAGAGGCACCTCAATAAGTAGAGGTGAGAAGGAGGAGTTAGAATGTAACTCCCAACTCAATGAATGCCACCATTCATCTATGTGTGTGCAAAGTGTCACCTCTTAAGGAGGTGGTTACAAATATTCCTTAATAAAGGAATTAAAAAATAAGCCATCCTCACACATGTGTGAGATGACAAAAGACAAAAGACTTGTAGGGATTCCTTTGGAATATTCCTACAAGTTAATAAATAATTACAATTAAAGAATAACCTTTACCAAGTAAAGATTAATCTTCTAACATCCCCCCTTAAGCTTTACTTGGGGAGGTTACATCAAACCCTTCAATGGGTTGTAATCCAAGATTTTTACAATGGAAGAGAAATTTATCTTTACAAAGAGCTTTGGTGAGAATATCTGCAACTTGATCTTCACCTTTACAATACAAAAGAGAAATTTGCTTGTCTTCAATTTTCTCTCTAATGAAATGATGTTGAAGAGCAATGTGCTTGGTCCTTGCATGAAAAATTGGATTCTTTGCCAAAGCAATAGCACTTTGATTATCACAATATAAAAGAGTAGGATCCTTTGGAGGTAGACCCAAGTCTTCAAGTAATCTTCTTAACCATAATGCTTCTTTAGATGCATTTGTACAACCTTTATATTCAGCTTCTTTTACATATCTTAAAATTCTTTTTGCAACTTTAAAATGAGTTTGTTGTGGTTTAGACATAAATCTAGAAACCAATCCAACACTATAGTAAGAGTTAGATAATTTAAACTTCCTACTAATTGCCTATATAAAGTAGGATCAACAAAAGAAGTTTCCATATCAACCATTAATTTAGTTCCTAATTCACAAGGAGTAGAAACACACTTTGAATCATTCATTTTAAATCTATCTAAGACATCTTGAGCATATTTAAGTTGAGAAAGAAAAATACCTTTAGGTGTTTGCCAAATTTGCATACCCAAAATAATATAATAGGCCCAAATTACTCATTTGAAATTGTTGATTGAGTAGACTTAACATCACTAATCAAAAAAGTTAGAACTAGAAGTGATAATTAAAGCATTAAAATAATAATCACAATATCATTTTCACTATGTTTAATATATAAATTTGGACCATTTTTACTTCTAATGAAACCATGAGATAGAAAGAAAGCATGGCCCAAATTATAAAATGTCACTATATCTAGACATAGCAATAATAGTTCTAGGTTTCCTCTCACTACATCATTCATTGTAATGTAAGGGAAATTGTGTCAAGATTAATAATAAAGGACTTTGAAAATTAGTCCTAAGGATGGTTTTAAAAAAAACCATAGTGCCTTAGTAAAAAAAAAAACAATATCAACAGTCCTAATAATGGTATAAAAACCATATTGCCTTTAATAAAATAATTAAACACAAAAGTTTCAAGAACTTGATCCCCATCAATTAAGAAAATAGATCTAAGTTCATCATAAATAAGTAAGTGCATACCATTAAAGTGGATGGAAATATTTTCCATGGGTCCCTAAAAAAAACTCCAATGAGACTTGATAAAATATATGATTCATTATAGATAGGGCTCCCTATGCAACATTAATGCAAATGCAACTAGCGCATAAAATATATATGTAAAGGCTCCATTGAGACTTGATAAAGTGATTAATTTGCAAAACATATATAGATAGAATAAATCCATCAAGAAGGCAAATACTCCAATGAGCTTTTAATTTTCAAAAATATATAGATGAAATAAATCCATCAAAATGACAAATTGACCAATAAGGCACAATATCAGATTAATGAGACACAATAAATATCAAATTCTCTTTTTCAAAACAACATAATTATAGTTGAGAAGGAAACACTAGCTTTGTTTAAAATATTGTAATGGATTAAAAGCCACAAATCAAGCCACCTTAAGTTATAAAAATTAATATTAAAAAAACAAAAAAACAAAAAAATTGTGATGGAATAATGAGAATTGCATATTATGAAGTGAAGGATTATTCCATGCATTCATGACTACATGAATATCCCATTTTCATATTCCAAATATAATTGAATAAAACAAGTACAAAGTACACTATTATTGGGTTGATCAAGTCCAATAATAAAGTACATTTGTAATTATTTAAAAAACCAAAATTTTAAGAAATTCCTATTTAAATTTTTTCTTAATATCCATTGACAAATTTTAAAAAAAACTATAAATATTATTTAAAAATGATATGAAAAATTACTTTTCAATAATAATAACTAAAAGTAAAAATTTCAAATAAATTTTTTATAAATTAATACTTATAAATAAAATTTTCATATTCTTGAAAAATTAAAATTAAAAGAGAGAAAGTTCAATTTTAAAAGAAATGTTTTCTATTAAAAAAGAAAAGAATGAAAAAAGATTCGATCTTTCTTAAAAAAACTTTATACCTTAAAACACTTAAAAAAACCTCATATAAAATTAAAAGACCTTTTTAAAAAAGTGGGGGAGGGCAATAAGAGGCAGCGCAAATTTTAAAAAATAGGCGGGCTTTTTTAGGTATTTTAAAATGAGTGAACCAGCAGGGATATATCGAGTGAACGCAGGTTTTGGAGGGCAACGAAATGAGCTGAAGTATGATAGGGAATGGTGGACGAGACACATTTTAGCAGGGTTGGGGCTCCAAAGCTTAGAATATTTTTTATTGAAAATTATTTATTACTTTTTATTAAAAAAAAAAGCTAAAAATGATATTTTCATATTCAAGAAAGATTTAGACGATAAAATTTGAGATTTTTTGAAAAGAAAATAAATTGGATTTTTATTAAATAGGGATATAAAAATATTGGTATTAAAAAAACAGGGATAGAGCCCAAAAAAAATTTGATTTTTTAAAGAAATTTTAACGTGCAAATAATAACATGTAGAATATATATAATTTTTTTACAGATTTGTTAAAAAGTAGATTAGCCTTTTTCTAAAATGTAAAATATAGTGATTTCTTTACAGATTTACCTTGATATTGTAAAAAAATTACAGATCTAAATTTTTTTGAAATATAACCTCTTTATTGAGGGTTTCTAAAAAAGTTCAAAGGATTAAATATGCATGCAAAACAAATAGATTTGAAATTTTAAATAAAGGACTTAGAAATCTTTAAATAAGAAATCCACACGGGTTAGAAAAAAAAGAAGATTTTTTTACTTGATTTGTATAAATTATAGAAATAAATAAATTTTAAATTAAAAATTGAAAAATAAGATAAACCCTTATTGGGTTTTCTAAAAGCTTGCAAGATATACAAGTAGATTTAAGAACAAATTATTTAAAATCTGAACAATAGGAAACTAAGATTCCTACACAAAAAAAGAGGTTAGAAGACAAAAGCAATCAAGATTAGACGTTAGCTCTTCTTCTCCTCTTTGAGAGTGTCTCCAATGGTGTGCTAAAAAATCTGGTAAACTTTTAACAATGTAGCTCACAAAATATTAGTAATACCAAGCTCTAATACCATGAAAGGAAATAGAAAAAAGCAATGGAAAGTACTAATAAAGAGCAATTGTTTGAAGGAAAGAAATTACCAAATAGATTGAAGTAGCCAAACCAAGCACCACCAAAGCAAGAGAGACAAGAGAATTTGTTAAGGGGAAAAAACAAGAAAAAACTCCATTATTATGAATGGAGGCAAAATGCCTAAAAAATAATACAAAGAGAGAGAGAGCTTCAACCTTAGCTTGCTTGCTTGAATCTTAAAGAATGAGAGGAGAGGCACCTCAATAAGTAGAGGTGAGAAGGAGGAGTTAGAATGTAACTCCCAACTCAATGAATGCCACCATTCATCTATGTGTGTGCAAAGTGTCACCTCTTAAGGAGGTAGTTACAAATATTCCTTAATAGAGGAATTAAAAAATAAGCCATCATCACACGTGTGAGATGACAAAAAAGACAAAAGACTTGTAACGATTCCTTTGGAATATTCCTACAAGTTAATAAATAATTACTTGAATTAAACACCACAATCCACAACTAACTACGTGCATGAAATGAAAATCTATCTAACTTTAAGTCCTACGTGGATTAGAAGGACAAAGAAATCTTGCTAGCTACTCACAACAAAAGATGAAACCACCATCAATGATAACTCTTTTTATTGAGAGTGTTCACAACAACTTCTTACAAAACTTTCAATGGAAAAACTTTCCTTCTTTTTCAAACTATGCTACGCTAAGCTACCAATCTACACTAAGCTATCTCTCTACTCTGTATTACATATGATGATGTACAAATGAGGGGAAGTGCCCCTTTTATAGTGGGTCCATTTCAATGGACAGCTCAGATTGATTTACAATGGAGGGCTCAAATTGAGCCACACATGCCTTGATCAAGATTTTGCCCTAGTAACTGCCAGAAGGTGGAGTGGTGCAATAAATGAGCACAAAATGCCAAACTCCTCCCTTTGACCACCATGGGCAATTAATGCCCACTATCCATCTAGAAGATTCTTGCCCGGAGACGCGTTCCCACTATTCTTAACGAACTTGGCCAGCACTGCTTCAGTTTTGAGATTGATGATGATTTTCCTCCTTACTGCCATTGCATCTTGAGTTGTGTAAACATTTTCTAGGGTCACTGCCGGCGAAGGACTTTACACTTGAGAGGAGTTCTACTTTGCTCTTCGATCGATCCTGTTGTCACTCATTGAAGCCTTTTGCTCATTCCTTCTCCTTAGCCCTGAGGACATTTTAGTGCTTGAGGACCATCTTGACCTTGAAGAATTTCATTGTCTTGGACTTGACCATTTCTTCCTCACCATCTACCTCTCTAAGTTGAGTGCATGTTAGAGCTTTGTGGATTCCAACACTTAGCCATTTCTTCCAACATCTCCCTTCATGGTTTGGGTGCTAATGAAACATCATGGAGGAATTTCAAGCATGCAACTTTTATCCTTCCAAGGTTATAATGTTGTCCTGGAGTTTTTGCTCAATCACTTCAAGTCACCACACTTTGGTTTTGGCATTAACCCTACAAAACAAAAGAAAGGGCATCATAACACTTATAGTATAAATTCAATTAACTTACCTCATCTCCATGTTGTGGTTTCAAAGGCCAAATTGATCTTTGCATTGTTTTCTCCATCAAACTTTGCCTCCATTCATCATGGGCGTATTTGACAGGTTGAGGTTTCATTTTCAATCACTTGGAAAGTTTTTCAAGTCACCCCATACTTAGGGTGCATTTAGAGGTCCCTGCTTCTAGTTCCATCACTTAGAAAAATCTCAAGCCTTCTCAATCCTCATAGGGCGCATTTTAGGGGCTCTAGTTTCACTTCCAAACACTTAGAAACTTTTCTCTTGCTTTCTCTGATTTGGGCGCATCTAGGAGGTTGTCCTTCAAGTTGGGCACATTTGACCCCTTGAGGTTCCATTTTCTCAGACTTTGAATTTTTTTGAAATCAACCTCTTGACTTGGGTGCATTTCACTAGGGGAGCTTTCATTTTTGCAAGGTGGGTGCATTTCATACCCTCTACTTCTATTCTCCATGCCTTAGAAACTTTTCCACATCTCCTCCAACTTGGGCGCATTTACTACCTTGGACTTTCATTTCAATTCCTTAAAACATTTTCCTCTAGCTTCCAGTCTCTGGGTGCATCTAGGGGTGGCAACTTTCATTTTGGACACTTAGAAGATTTCACAGCCTCCACTTCTAGCTTGGCCGCATTTGGGGGTAGGAGCTTTCAATTCCAACACTTAGAAGATTTTGCTACCCAGTCTCCTTCAAGTTGGGCGCATTTAGCGCCTTGTATTTCCATTTTGATTGCCTTAGAAAATTTCTCAGCTGAACTCCTTAAGATGGGCGCATTTTAGGTGGGTAGCTTCCATTTCTCCACACTTAGAAATTTTTTCATCAACTTCAAGTTGCTAGGGTGCGTCCAAGGTGGTGAGCTTCCATTTTTGAAGACTCGAACAATTTTCAAGCCCCTTCAACTTACTCAAGGCGCATTTGAGGGGTCATACTTTCATTTCTCCACACTTAGAATTTTTTTCAAGTCCACCTTCAAGTTGGGTGCATTTTTAGGGGTCCCTGCTTCCATTTCCATGCCTTAGTCAAATTTCTTAACTCATCCTCTTGAAGTTTGGGCACATTTACCCCCTTGAGCTTCCATTTTCTTAGACTTAGAAATTTTTTCATCCAGTTTCTCCATCTTAGGATGGATTTGAGGGTGTGAGCTTCTGATTGAGGATGTTTAGCTTCTATTTCTTCATGCCTCAAGAAATTTCATGCTACCCTCAGCTTGCCCTAATTTGCTAATTTTAGAAAGTTTCAAAGTCTTTGTGATTTCCAAGGATTTTTCACTTCTGAAGACCTGATTTTTGCTCAACTTGACCTTCGTGATGAGACCAACCTGTTGACTCCTGATGTTTGCATGCACCCGCTATTTTTCAGTGACTTACTAAAAATAGTAACTGCTTAGAATGAGCTCAAATTTTACGAGTAGATTGCATGAAAGATGCTGATCATGATAGGGTATTGCTTTTGGGTGACTCGTGTTTTGCCCTACATTTTAGGAAACCCTAATTTCTCTACATGCGCATCTGTAGGCCTCCATTTGATTATGTTCTCATTGCATGTAGTTCAGCCCTAAAAGTTGAAGTGCTACTGACATTGTGCCTGCTAAATATGGACCTGCTAAAAATAGTAAGTGCTTGAAAAAGTGATCAACCGACTGCCGAACTTGGTTGCATGCAATACTACCTGAGAGATCTCAAAAAACCCAAAAAATTTGTTTGCATGTGGGTACCTGCTAAAAATAAAAAGTCATCAGTTCGACTTGCATGTCATGTCATCGCGAAGCTCTCAAGAAACCCATAAAGATTATGTTGACATGCATTGAAAAATACTACATGCAAACCCTATAAACCACTCCCGAAGCTAGAATTGCTAAAACTAGAAAGTTGTATGTTCACGTTCAAAATTTGCAAGCAGGAAGCTCTAAAGGTTCTAAGCACAGTGTTGCAATCAAAATTTGAAAAACCCTAGAAAATAGGCCCCAAATTGGTACTAAAAATAGTAAGTTGTCAGAACTCAGTGAAAATTCAGTGGGAACATGTCTAAAGCCTCCTAACTGCAATGCTAAGCTCAAATTTTGACTAGCCAACTCAATTTGACCTCAAAGTAGCTTGAAGATCGAAAACCCTAATCCGTCAGAATGTTCTCCGGACTTAACCCTAATTCCAAACCAGGTCAAAAGAAAGTTACATCATCAAAAAGAAACAAAGAACATAGAGAGACAAACACATGACCAAAGCCAAAAGATTGAAAGGAGCAAAAATTAGGGGGTCCCCATTTTGAATGGGGTGATGTGTGAAAAGATCACAACAGGTCTTAGGAAAGAAATGATGTTGTTTGATGTGCTCACTATACAAAAAGCCTATATGATAGCCATATATGCTAAAACAAGACTTCGATTTAGGCTTGCAAAGAAAAGCTCCAGTTTATGTTTCAGTGCTATCATTGCTTCCTCTTCAACCTCCTCCACGAGCAAGAAATTCTGAAAGCCTTTATGAGCAACTAAAGGGTTCCCACTTCCGACTATCCACAATGAAAAGAACAATACTATCACAAGAAGCCTGGCCATTTACTATGTTATGCCGAACTTTTGGAGCCAATAAAGAGTCAATAAACTGAGGCCTCTCTTTTCGGTCATAGTAAGATCTTATATTTCACTTAAACATTTAAACCAATCAACCTACATTGTTTGGCTTCTATAGCCTATCAGATGATTGATTGTGAAAGAAAGCACTTTCGGAAGTTCTTATTCATTTTAATATTTTATCAATATGATTTTGATTTCATCACAAGAGTGAGAATGAGTGTTTCCATTTTGATTTCACCACAAGAGTGAGAATGATTTTGATTTCATGAACCCATTTGCACACAATGATATATGAACATAGATATCTGAGATTCTAAACAGCATAATTAACCAGGACACTATCTTACAACAATCAAGATATTATCCAACTATTATCAGTGTAATATCATATAGATCAGTAGATCTATTTTCTGCATATAGAAGATGCTTCCTATTTTGAATTTAATGCTTCCTATTTTGAATTTAATCCACCTTGATCCACAAAGACCAATTATAGAACTTAACATAAGAGGTAGCCCAGTTATGAAAATGAGTAGGCAAGGCAAATAGCTTTAAACATATAGGAAAAGAACTTAGCATGCTGGCACAAAATGATCAGAGAACTGTTATCATATCACAGAATAACATATGAATGAATGTGATAACATGAAAAGGATACTCACAAGTTCAACAGAAATATAGGAATGGGCAACTTAATTTTAATTTTATAAGATTGAATAAGGACATTCATACATCGTGGATGCCAGAATTTATCCATCTGTCTCATTTAATGAATCTTTTAACCCTTTACATGAATGGTTTGATCGTAAAATTATAAAAAGAAAATTTTATTGCTGACTATCAAATTGACAAACATATGGAACTTGTGGAGAGGGTGCTAATGAAGCTAATTAAAAAAGTCAGCTAGGGTTTGAAGAATTTATACATAGCAAACCTGACACGCCTCTCCTCTTTTAAACAAGCCACACTTTGTTTCAAGGATCACCTAGAGTTCTTCTTGGTCTGAAATACGCTTGTTGTCTGGATGCAGCAGGAGTAGGTAGGCAATTCTTGGGCCATCAAAACCATTTTAGCGGTGATACTTGGGTTGTCCAACAATGTTAGAAGAGGCTGCCATTAGATACAAATTGAAACAAAGAAGAATACTAATAAAAGCGACTTGATGTTTGATATGTTTTGCAAGCTAATGCTGATGCTCTGTTGGAAATTGGGATTGTGATGTGATTTATGTTATGTATGACCCACCCAAGAGTGAACCTCCGACATATTGAGTAGGGACAGTTAGTCATTGGACCGTGCCAATGATTGATGTCTGGGCTACTGCTAGGGATTAGTTAGCATTCACTTGGTTCACAGAGGTGAAGGTAGTAGACTACCCTGGTTATGATTAAGATACAGTAATAGTTGCACGGGTAGGGACCCATCCGTGCGGGTAACGGTAATCTGGGGCTAACCGTTGTATCGAGGTGGTTCATTGGCTGTCACTGAGGGCACAAAAGTGACCGAGGCCAATGTTACGCAGGATTGTGAAGAAGATAGCCGACAATACCACTAAGGTCACAAGGTGGTATATGTCAGGAGCTACTTCTTTCTGGGAGGACAAATTTGTCGTCAGTGGCCTATAGGTGATTGAAGTTGGAATCCATTGGGTTTGGTAGGTTTACTACTTGGAGAAACCTTTGGGATGGTGGATGGACCCACGGTGTAGTATGGGATGCATCGAATCCCCTTCTCGGTTTTTAGACTATATACCTAGCCTTGTGGGGTTGAGGATGGACCCATGGTGTAGTATAGGATGCACCGTATCCTTTTCCCATTGTCCATGGTGTAGAAGACCAAGAGAAAGGATAGGATCCACGGTGTAGTATAGGATGCACCAAATCCTCTTCCCATTGTCCATGGTGTAGAAGACCAAGAGAAAGGGTAGGACCCACGGTGTAGTGCACAATGTACTCATATTCTTTCTATCTGGGATGCATTATGGACACGTGTTAGCCTTTGAGATGTGTTAGTCGGCCATTGTTATTATGCTATGTAATGTATGATGGAGCTCGTCATTATGTATTTGTGATGAATGATGGAGCTCATCACTATGTATGTGATGTATGTTGGAGCTCGTCACTTTGTAATTGTGAAGTATGCTAGAGCTTGTCATTATATATGTGATGTATGTTGGAGCTCGTTATTGTGTAATTGTAATGTATGTTGGAGCTAGCCACTAATGTTTTCGTCATATGCATATGAGCCAGACACTATCATACTTGTGATGTACTTATGAGCTAATCACTATTGGACTTGTGATCTGTCTATGATCTAGTTATTGTTGCACTTGGAATCTGTGTATGATCTAGCCTTTGTTGCACTTGTGATCTGTGAATGATCCAGTTGCGGTTGCATTTGGGATCTGTGTATGATCCAACCTTTGTTACACTTGTGATCTATATATGATCTAGTTGCAGTTGCACTTGGGATCTGTGTATGATCCAGTCATTGTGGCACTTGTGATCTGTGTATGATCCAGTCATTGTTGTACTTGTACTATGTATGAGCTAATCAGCTTGTGTATATGGGCATATGCTCATGACAACCATTGTGTATAATCTTTGAGATTATGGTATGGATGATCTCTTGTGAATATTGTGAATGTTTTTACACTAACACTTGGTAATGATTGGTATGGACTCAACACTTGATGGCAAGTTATTATCATTATATTATAATTGCCTATGTTAATAGCTTACATGTACTAAACTAATAGTTATGGGTTAAGGTGAGATAATAGATCTCATACAAGAGAAGAGATTGAACTCCCCCTATCGTTGTGGGGCGAACTATGAAGCCTCTAATTTCCCATGAGGGGATACGTAGGCAATGCCATCATGAACCCTCGAGGCTTAGGTTGTAGGTCTAGGAGAGACCTTGTCCTTGGGACCTTACCATAGGTTGAGTGTAAGCATATAAGTAGTGGTGTTGATTTTTGTTGTCACCATGGTGAATGTAGAGCTATTGAAATTAACACTTCTATTTTACATGGAATATGTTTGGTTGGTTAAGTTGGTAGTTGTGCATTGTTTAAAAAAGAAAAATTGTTGGCTTGAGGGGTGGATTTTACATGGAAATTCTTCTCTTGAGGACCTTGCGGCATTGGTTTTCTTCGGCGTGTTGTTGTGTAACGCTTCAAATTGTGCATTCAAGCTCTTGAAGGAAATCTTGAGAGACTTCTCTAGAGTATTAAAACAGGGAAAATCTGATGCCTATAATGTATTTGATGAATAAGAAAAACGGTGAACAAGGAAAAATCCCGGTGAATTGAAAAAGCGAAAATATCATTTGTCTGAAAGACTAACTTTGTTATTGTACTCATTGATCAGAGGGATATGTACAGAGGTGGCTTTTATGCAGCCTGTTGTACAAGTTTTAGGCTGGCAGCAGATAGAACCGTACTCAAACATAAATATGACAATAAATGAGAGCGGCCTAAAAATGAATGGACAAGAACAAATCAATTGTCTTGCATCCCCTTTCAAATATGTTGAGCCGTCGATTTTGTAATTTAGCTCGCTCTTCTTCACATAGGTAACGCCTTCAGCATAAAATATAAGAGGGGTACTTCATATAAGTAATATTTTATAAAGTAAAACCAACCATACATGTTTTGAATGCATAATTAAGGATAAATTTATCTACTTATGTTGTATGCTGATATATCATATAAGGAGAGAAACCTGCATCCCCTGTCATCTTCAAATGTGTTATCTAATTAAAAATCAGTAATATAATCTATCAAAATGGATAGTACCTCTACACATGAATTGAAAGCTATGATCTGCTATACAACATTTAGAACCAACTACTTAAAATATTGTACATATAAAACTTAATAAATTAGGTACAAGAAAAGGAACAAAACTGAAAATTTCAGCCAATCAAGCATTTGTTTTGTCAGTTTTGATAAAGAATATTCCAGGTCAAGTCTTCCTAACAAAATTTCAACCTCTACAGTAGACTGATTATAAAACAAATGTGGTCCCAAAGTGAAGTCCAGTTGCAACAAAGGAGCCCCTTCTTCTATGGCTAATAACATATAAACCTTGTAGAATCTTTCACATTAAAGCCTCTGAAGTTAGGTCTCCACTCCATCTTTGTTTCCTGTGTTGTTTCATTTCGTTTCTTGAAACACAGACATAGTGACATGGACTATGAACTTACAAATATAAAATATAACAGTTTCTAAGTGGCAGGTCCACAGGAATTTTATTTCAGGAAATGTCTTATCATGAGACATTGTCCCCACTATAACTAAGTACATTTTGATTTATTAACTAACTTTAACTCACTACTAACTCGTGCATTGGTAATGACTGGTTCTCTTTTCTATCCTGCAATCCAAAATCTATTCTAAAATGGATGTACCCATGGAAAATTGTCTCCACAGTACTGATTCATGATAATTTACACAAAATGCCTATATCTTTCCATCTTAGATTAGAAACATCTTGGAGGCTATATCCTATTACCTAATTTATGTCCAATTTTATTGTCTAACATTATGAGTAATACTGGCCACATCGAATTTTCACCTATATTCCACTTGACATATGTACTGGAAAGGCTCCAAATCTTTTTTCCCCACTTCTTCGCCTCCAATATTTTTGGTGGTAATGTTGTGGAAAAATCTACATAAATAACTTCCTATGTTGATCTTGCCTGAATGTCACAACTTGTCATATCAAAAATTCTTCTGTAATATCCCTTAAAGTTCATCCTTTGTAGTGCATATACTATATTCTCTCTTTCCAATCTTACAGGTTTCTTGTAACCAACTTCAGGCTGGATGTAATAACCACAAAAATTTCATCCAACCCTGCATTCTCTTCCTTGCATGCTTCCTTTCAAGCAAAGTCTAGCAAATAGAGTATGCACTTGATTACATATCATCTTTAACTTTTGCTGAGCCATACCGTAATTCATCCAAATTCATGTCAACATGAATTCTTAAGTACCAATTGATTACGTTTGGTAGAACTTGTCCCACAATCTACCAACTTGCACATTTGTTTATGAATTTTATTGTTTTGAGAGGAGGGAGATAGTGAGTACTATGAAAGCATGTACTGAAATGCCCAGAAGAACTGCTGAAATTTTGTCAAAATGAGGGGTTAAAATAAGTCAATGGAGTTAGTTATGGGAAACCACGTGAAGACTTCTTGCAATAACACACATGACAGGACGCTTTCAACAGTGGAACATATACATACAATATTTGCAGAATTGCAGGTAAAATTTTAAAAGTGGACAATGGCAGCGAAATCGGACAGTCAGCAAGTGTTCAATCGTTTTGCATGCATATCCAACACTGCAAACTGTCGATCCCCAAATCAGCTTAGCTTGTTCAAATAGGATACGCCTTCAGGGTAAATAAAAATTATGGCAATACACCATGAAAATTATATTGTGCAATTGCATAGCACTGATCCTACTAATAACATTGTACCACATGTGGTCTTTAACATGAATGAGTGCATTGAATTTCAGAAACTGAGCAAATAAGATGGACAAATGTTCTTTGAAATGTAAGGGAGGACCACTGAATGCTTCGGACATGAGTTTTACACACCTTATAAAGTTTCGTGATACTTTTTTTTATCACTTTATACCATAAACTAATAAAGTATTATTTTTTAGCTATGTTATTTGTGTATAGTCTATGAGGATTTAAATCTTGCCAAATCCTCGCAGTTACTTAAATGCCTGATGAATGTTTAAAAAATGGATTTTGATTGTGCTAATTTTAATATCTTTGATTCTCATGATGACTGAAGATTATCTTAAATGCCATCTCTTAAGCATGGCAAAATTATTTTAAATATATCCTCAGCATAGAAAATTTGTAAAACCATTCTCTGAAATCTCAAATATCAAACCCCCAAATGATATGATTACTAAATCTGAAATATAAAACCTACTTCCTCCACAGGTCTTGTGTGAAATTAACTCAGGTGGTGATAGTGGGGGCTAGCCACCGGCTCAAGCAGAGCAAGGCGGATTATGTCAAAATCACTTGAAAGGGATTGAATTGGCCTATAGTATAACCAGTAAATAACCTAGTGAAAACAAATGGTATTTGGCAGGGATTGGTTTTAGCCAGGGAAAATAATCGTGCAAATAGGCTCACAGATTTTGGGCTCTAATCTCAATTAGAGTTGTTCCATGGAAGAATGACACTTAATCAAGGTGGGTGGTCGAGGAGAAAGGTAAGCTCTCATCTACTGCATACAAGGTAGATTAAAGCTACAGTTTTGTTTTTTTTTTGTTTTTTGAACTGACGTCTAGATTTTTTTAGTAA
Source organism: Sequoia sempervirens (assembly GCA_007258455.2). Lineage (NCBI taxonomy): Eukaryota > Viridiplantae > Streptophyta > Pinopsida > Cupressales > Cupressaceae > Sequoia > Sequoia sempervirens. Next base: position 82,535,946 of record VDFB02000013.1, read on the forward strand.
AAAGTTCATTTAGTAGAACTATATTTATAGATTGGTGATGCAAGCCCTCCAAAGAGTTTTTGAATAAAGATGAAAGATGAGAAAGCAAATCCTTGTTAGAAGAATTTTGATTAAATATAATAGTACCTTATCAAACTATGAGTTAGGAAAAAGAGATGTTATCATTGCCAAGCACTGGTAATTTCGTCTGTAAATATTAATCAAACAATGCCAATGCTTGATACCGTGAATTCTAGACAAAATTCCCTTAGCAGTTTGATAATAGCCTTTTGTTTTGTTGTTACCACCGGATTAATGACCTCTGTTTGGCTTACAGCTACTATTCTGATGTCATCGTTGTTTTCAAACTCTAGACTGCCAGGTTAGTTGTGTGGTCATGCATAGGCTTAAAACAGTCTTGATACACAGTTTCATGTTCTTTCAGGTTTGAAAACATGCATTTTAGTTTTCATGATGGAAGCTGGGTATATAGGCAGTGTTCCATTTTATAGGCCTCAGTTTCATTTATTACTTGTGCATGCTTCTTGTGTGGTGTAATACAAAAAATCCACTTTAGATAGTTTTTCCAAAATGAAGGATCTGAAATAAATTGCTAAGAATTCGGAGATCAGAGATCACTTGCTTGTAGATTATAAGCACCAAAGTTAGTTATGCCAAATAAATACCTGTTTCAGAATAATCACAAAAAATACACCAAACTATGATAGCAATAATAATGAGAAATTACAAGGCTGTCAGACCATAGCTGTCTAGAATTCAAAATACTTTAAGTCATCTATTAAATTGGCAAGATCTATAGAACCATGAATGGTGATCTCTAATCTCATTACATCCACATGAACCTATTTCATGCACTTGTGACATTGGCCCGTCTCTTAATCTCCTCATTGTCCTTTTATCAAAAACACATCCTAGTCACTGTTAAGACCCATATCCATATAATCATAAGGAACCCCGCTAGAAGCCCTGGGCTTGTCTACATGCAACCCTCACTTTTAACAAACCTAAAATCCAATTTATGCCCCCTTCATTCTTTTATATCATCCAGCCTTGAATCTGCTTTTCATGCCCTATCGGCCTCCATAATGCTAATCCTATTCCCAGCTTGCCTATGTAATAACCTTCCCCGATTACTACAGATTTTTTTGACATTGCCATCTCTTTAAACATAAGAGGGGAGGGAACTAAAACTATCTTATAACAACCATACAATTGGAATAGGCCTAATTTGCACAGTAAACCAACAAGATGAGAAATCAATAAAAACAAGTATATTCCCAATGTATCTAGTTTGAACAACGCGAATTTAGATCTCCTTATGATGTATAAACTTCGTAACATATAATGTTACACCAGATAAACATTCATGATTATTTTCATTAGTTCAAAGATAAATGCCATTAATAAGAGAAATCCTTTTTTTTTTTATATTAATGATAGAGCAGAAAACTTAATACACTGTTTTCATCAGCCTCATATCTGAGACTAAATAACCAACTTTTAGCACTATAGTGACAACTAAAACATTAATATTTTAGGACAAATTATATTGTTTTACATAAGGCTAATCTGTGGATAACTACTAAAAGGCTGATAATCCAGAAATTAAAACTGTGAGACTTAATGTACTGCTGGGAGATCAACTTCCAGCCCATCTTTCAACTGATTTCTTCATTGGATCGGGCAGCTACCATAGCAGATTTTTGGCCCTCATTTACATGAAGCCTAGTGATGTGCTGCTCCTTCCTTGCCCTTTTTTCAATCACTTTGTTGTAGCTATCCAGTAGCTCAGCCATACCTCTGAGCAATGGTATACTTTTGTCTTGGTTCTTGATGACTGTTCTGTTGTGGCTTTTTCACACATCGCCCCATTCAAAATGGGGACCCCCTAAATTTTTTTTCTCCATTCGGGTCTTTTGGCTTTGCCTTTTTGGTCTGTCTCTCTCGGTCTGTTCCTTCCATTTGCTAGTGTACTTACCATTTGACCTGAATTTGAATTATGACTAAGTCTGAAGGATTTTTCAATGAATTAGGGTTTATAATTTTTAGACTACTTTGAGGTCAAGTCGATTGGACAATCAACTTCCGAACTTAGCACTGTTGTTAGGATACTTTTGGCAAGATCCCTCTGAATTTTCATTGAATTTTGCCAACTTTCTATTTTTAGTAAGTGTCAATTTAGGGTTTGTTTCCTTGAGATTTTCACGTTCTAACAACTTCATTACATTCTGAGCACTTTGAACTCATCACTGGCAAAATTTGAACAGAAACAGGTGACTTGCTATTTTTTAGCAGTTCTACCTTCAGAGGCAATTTCCAGGGTTTACATGTTGAATTTTCAGATGCATGTCTGGATATTCTTTGTGGGTTTTTCGAGACCTTTGCAGTGATATGACATGCAAAACAAGATAACAACTTTCAGCATTCAGCCTTTAGAGGCAAATATTAGGGTTTGCATGCAGATTTTCTCAGCGCATGTCGGCATATTTTTTTTGGGTTTTCCAAGAGCTTCTAACATGCAAGTAGAACTGGTCACTTTTTAGAAACTTGCTATTTTTAGCCAGTGCTTGCATGTTGAAGATTTTTCTGGGTTTTCCAAGATTTTTCGGGCAGTGTGACATGCAGAATCATCTGACAGCCAGTTGGTCACTTTTTCAAACACTTTCTATTTTTAGCAGGTACCACGTTGGCAGCTGCCCGACACTTCAGAACCACGAACTGATCGACATGCAACAGAAACGAGGTCAAACGGGGCTCATTTGAAGAACATGCAGAAAAATTAGGGTTTCGAGCTTTAGGGCTAAAAATGAGGAATCGGGCGTCAAAATGCCCAAAATTGAACTATCCACCATGATCAATGTCCTTCAGGGAGTCTGTTGGAAAAATTTGAAGACAATCGGAGCACTTGCTATTTTTAGTAAGGCGTTCCTGGCACAGGCTATAAATAGAATGTCAATCTCAGGCGCCAGCGCAGACAGGCAAGTTTACCAACGAGGATCACCGTATTCAAATTTCAATTCGAACGGAGCTAAGGAAGTCTCAAAATCAAGTAGTTGCTATAAATAGTAAGTCACTCCAAGACAGCTATAAATAGCAGGTCTATATCAAGTCTCAATATGAATAGGTCAAACAAGTGATGAGGACCCCATGGCGCAAATTTCAAGACAAACGGAGTTGTAGAGAATGAAAAATCAGACACTATTTTTAGCAGGTTGGCACAGAGGAATTAGGGTTTCCTAAAATCAAGGGCGGAATAGGACAGTCAAGCGGAAGCAACATCCAGCCACGACCTCCACATTTCTGGCATTCAACAGATGAAATTTGAAGACATTATAAGCAGTTGCTATTTTTAGTAAGTTGCTAAAAATAGCAGGTACAGATAGGCATCAGGCATCAGCAGCATAATCACGTCTCAAGGTTCGAAGCAAAGCAAAATCAGGGTTTTCAGAATCAGGGAGCAGTTCAAAGCACAAAATTTGAGGAACTTTCTAAAAATAGAAAGTTAGGGCGAATTAGGGTTAGTAGGAAAAAAATCACCCTAAATTTGGCAAAGGGCATGAAATTTGAGAAAACTGATAAATTTTCAATTCCGGCATCAAAACTTGCTTTAAAAGGCTAAAGGCAGATAAAAATTCTACTAAGGCAAAGATGAAGACTCACGAGTCAAAAATGGAGTTGACCCCTCCACAGGCGCCTAAGAACTTGAAGAATAAAATTTTATCAAAAATGAAAGCTCTACATTTAATTTGCGCCCAAGGTTTAAACTTGAAAGAGGACCTATAAAATGCGCCCACCAAGGTGATGACTTGAGTTGAAAAGGTTCTAAGTGTTACAATTGAAAGCACCATGGGTGAAATGGGCCCCTCTTTGAAAGGACTTCAAAATTTTCTAAGTGTCAAAATTGAAACCTCCATGGGTCAAATGCGCCTATGCTGGAATTTTCTAAAAGTGTGAAAGATTTGAAGAAGCACCTCCCAAATGCGCCCAAGGCTATGAAGAGGGATTGATGAAATTGACTAAGGCGTGGAATTGAAAGCTCAAGCCTCCAAATGCGCCCACCAGGTTGAAAGGAGAACTTAAAATATTCTAAGTCACGAAATTAAAAGTTGCCCATGTGATTTGCGCCTAAGGTGTAAACTTGAAGGACATGTCAATTGCGCCTAGCCTAGAGAGGGTGAAATTAAAAGTTTCTAAGGCATGGAAATGAAAGTAGACATTCCTAAATGCACCCATCTTGCAAGAATTAAAAGCTTGACACATGAAATGCGCCCCCAATTAAAAGAAGCCCCTGCCAAATGCACCCAAAAGATAAGAAAGTCAAAAGTTGAAGCTCAACATGTGATTTGCGCCTCAAAGCTCACATGGTTATTTGCGCCCATCACAAGGTGGTCAAGAGTTGAAAAATGGTTAAGTGTTGCAAACTGAAAGTGCCTACTCCAAAATGTGCCCCACTTCAAATTGAAAGCACAGGTGTGATATGCGCCTAGACTTGGAAGGAGCTAGAAAATACACTAAGGCGTAAAAATGAAAGTAAAGACCCCTAAATGCGCCCTTGAGGTTCAAGACTTGGAATTTGACTAAGTGCACAAATTAAAAGCTTCATGGGTCAAATGCGCCCCACTTTGAAGGAAGAATTAAAAACTTGCCCAAGTCATAAAATGAAAGCTCGACCTATCAAATACGCCCCTGAGGATAAAGGACTTCGAAATTTGACTAAGGCGTAAAATTGGAAGTTAGACATGAGATATGCGCCTAAGTATTGGAAATTGAAAGCAGGAGGTCCCAAATGCGCCCTTGAAGAGAAAGTGAAGGTAAAAATTTTCTAAGTCATAAAATTGGAAGTAGAAGATATGAAATGCGCCCCTCTTTGCAAGAACTTCAAAATTGAAACCTCCATGGCAAATGCGCCCAGACTTGAGAGAATAAATTGGTGAAATTTCACTAAGTGTTGGAATTGAAAGCACAGAGGGTAATATGCGCCCCACTTCAAGGAAGCAATGAAGATATTCTAAGGCGTGGAATTGAAAGCTCAACATGTGATTTGCGCCCTCAAGCTTGAAGATTAGAAATTGTCTAAGTGACAAAATTTGATGTACAAGGGTAGATTTGCGCCTAAAGACTTCAGGATGGTTTAAAATTGAAAGCCAACCCTATGATATGCGCCTTGAAAGTTGGAGGTCTTATTTGCGCCTGGATTCATTAAGTGCCAAAAGTGAAAGCTAGACCCCCTATATGCGCCCCTGGGTAGAAAGGCTTGAGAAATTTTTTGGAGAGGAGAAAGGTGATTGAAATGTTTAAGTGAGAAAATTAAAAGCTTTACATGTGAAATGCGCCCCCAATTGAAAGAATCCCCCATGAAATGGGCCTTCAAAAGATATGATTTGCGCCCAAGTTGAAAGTGAAGGCCTGACTTCAATTTGCGCCTGGTGAAAACTCTCTAAGTGTGAGAAATTTGAATAACATGGGCCCACATGCGCCTAGGCCCAAGGTGATTTTAATCAGAAGAAAATCAATGGTGTATGGTTTAAATTCAAGGCAAGTAAAAATTAAAAGTTGGAGATCACATGTGCACCTAAGTCAAAAGGGGAAGATTTTAAAAAATAAACTAAGAGGCATTGGAAATAAAAGCCTAACATCACATTTTTGCCTTGGATATTAAGTGGGTGACGAATGAATATCAAACGTTGAAAATAAATTTTCAAAAGGCATTTGGAAGAAATTTAAATTTCTTTAGGCAATTAACTCGAAAATTTGCCTAAGTCGGAGAAATTAATTAAAATTTAATTTAATTATTTTCCAAAGTATTAAATTAAATTCCCCTTCAATTTAGACCCATGAAATTTTAAAATTCAGACAATTTTAATTGTGGGGAATTTATTTCGGAGTTATTACGAATGGAAAATAAATTATGCCTAGCCATTTTTAAAAAAGTGTGCTGACGAATAAAATAAATGGCATTTAAATTAAATTTTTATATTTTAAATATGCCATTTTAAAAGCGGTAAGATTATTTTAAATCAAAGAAAAATGATTTTTCTCGAAATTACTTCAATTAGTTGGAAGTAACTGGCAGTCGGGAGGGAAAGTTCAATTTTAAAATGAGGAAAAAATCTCCCGGAATAGCAAATTGCTATGACGACTGCAAGCTGGCTGAAATATTTTTTTTTTAAATTTGGAAAATTGCTAAGTCATTAATGGCTAAAATAAGCACCAACTTTCAATTATAAAAACCTCGAGGATTTTCATTTCTACTCACAAAAATTCGAAGCTGAGATTTGTGCTGAAGAGTTGAGAGTAATTGTTAAGCTGTGAGTAAATTCAAAGTTGAGGGTTGCTGAAAGTGAGAGGAGGTGTTGAATTTGATTTTTCAGGGAGTTTGAATTTCTCGAGATTTGGAGTTGCTCAAGAAGTTGAAATTGCTGGAGTTGATCTATTTTTCTGAAGTCGAAATTGTTGCGAAGTTGTTGAGAATCTGAAGTATAAGCTGCCGAGGTTGAGAATTTTATTTCTCCAAGTTGTTGAAGGTAAGTATTTAAAGTTTCTGAGATTTAATATTTTCAAAGTTGCTGAAACTTGAAGTGTTTTCCGAAATGTTGGAAGTCGAAATTGCTTGGAGTTGTTGAGATTTAAATTTTCTGAAGTTGCTAAATGTTTAGAATCAAATCAGAGGTAGAGACTGTTGAAACTTTCAAAGTTGCTGATTTATAACTTTCAAAGTGCTGATTTGAAATTGTTGGAAGTTGCTGAAACTTGAGGCATTTTCCGAAGTTGGGATTGTTGGAGTTAATTTCTTCCGAAGACCTGAAAATTCTTTTGGCTACAAAATTGTTGAAGTTCGGAATTTTATATTTCGAAGTTTAAAGTTATTGAGGTTTGAAGTCGAAGTTTACTACTGAAGCTATTAATTTATATTTATTTTTGCAGCCAACTCCATTCACCAGCCATCTCTCATAGTTTTTATTTTAAAAGTTTGAAGTGTAATGTTTGCTTCTCATTTTGCAGATGGATGAAAGACGAAAAGCTAATGTTGCTGGGACAAGCAAAGCTGGAGCTAAGGCTGGAAATAATGAAGCTATCAAAGAAAACGCCTCCAGGTAGGCAATCATCAAAAGCTTAAAGAAATCTTTTATTCCAGAGTCTAAGATCGTGTCAAAGTTCGGGAATGTGACTAATACCAATCTTGGGTCTTTCAACCTTGAGGCCTTCATGCGAAGGATATATGGGCAAGGTGGCAATCCTTCGACAGAAGTGTCACGCAACATTCTGAGGAGCGGATTATATGCGGCAATTGGGTTCCAACCAGCGGTTCGATGTCCAGAGCTGATTATGGAGTGCGCAAACTTCTACAATTCAGACCATCAGACGATTGTTTCTCCGGATGGTGTTTTGTTGGCCAACCTCTCACCTGATGCAATTAGCGAGGCATTCAGGATTCTGCCCACACATAAAATGTTACACAAGTCCAAGGCAAAAGTTGATAAGATGTATGCCACATCTTTCGAGAAATGCATGAAGAGAATCAAAACCACCTGGATGAGAAAGCCAAAACATCCTGCCGTTAGGCTGCCAAAGCAAATAATTTCAGAGGAGCTGAAGTAGGAATACTGTGATATGATCATGTTGCTCAGTCGAGTTAATGGTAGCCCACAATCATATGTGTTCGAACCATGGATGTTCTTTTACATCAGTGTGGTGCTCGAAGGGAAGGTGGAAGTAAATTGGGCTCAGATGATCAGCGACAACATTGATGAGCAGTTTCGGAATATAAGGAGAACGAAAACATTCTACATGAGTTCGTATGTCATCTACATGCTTGCTCGGATGACAAAATACAGGGGGTTGGCATACCAAGAGCCGATTGGGTGCGGTTTTAATCAGTTCAAGATTCATGAATCCTGTAGGCAGTTGCATCTCACACACACGGCTGACTTTAAGAGGGTGAACAACACCTTCACCATGTACATCACGAGGACCCTTCAGTGGAGACTGCAACAGAGGATATCTGAAGAGGCGCAAATGTTGATAGAAAAGTATGGGTTTTGGTTCGTCCAATTCCCAAAGTTCACCTATTTAAGGCTGCCGAGGTACAGTTCATACGTCTACCGACTACTGAGGTACCCCACGAACAGAATGATAATGCTTGAGCTGGCTAGGCAACTGGTAGCCTATGACAAAATTATAAGAAGGAAGAAGAAGGGAGGTTTACACTTTCCCATTATTTTGGGAAACTCGCTCGAGGAGTGCCCTTCCTTGCAGGCAGCTAAGGAGGCAGAAGATGAGTTGTGGTTCTATCAGTTAACTCTTCATACCAGCCGGCAGGATTTTGATCCTCGAGGAAAGATTGGAACAATGCAGGGTGAGGAGTGATCCAGGCTGGGGACAGATATGATTTTCTTGGATGGCATTCGACTGCATTCACTGGGAAGGGCTTCTTTGACATGGCAGCTACAGAATCTTCCAAAATAAAAAAGGCGATGAGAAATATTCACGAGGGCATCCTCAACACATTGGATGCATTGTTCGCCAGGAGGCTAACTCATGAGGAGGTAGAAGTGGAAGGATTGAAGGCAAGGTTGCAGCCTTTCTTCTCTGAGATGAGGATGTTTTCTCAACTTGGTTTTGAGAACATCTCTACGTTTTCAACAATTATTCAAAGCACACAGGAGTCTATTGAGACTTGGAGAAAGTCTTGTGATTGGCGGGAGCAGATGGTGGGTATTCTTGAATATCAGCTCAATCTTACTTCGGCGATTTTTGAGGAGGAAGTTGATTCAGTGCTAGCCCAATTCATAGCTTACGCGGTCAGAGAAAAGAGCAACGGGAACGCGGTCATGGACGAGAATCTTCTAGAAGGATAGTGGGCATTAATTGCCCATAGTGGTCAAGGAGGAATCTGCTATTTTTGGGATCATTAATGACGCCACTCCTCCACCTTCTGGCAGTTTTTAGGGTTAATTTTGTCTAGGGCTGAGGTGGCTTGATCTAAGCCCTCCATTGTAATTTGATTTGGACCATCCATGGAGGTTGGCCAGCTATATAAAGGGGAGTCCCCTCATTTGTACACTAGTAGTTAGCAATCCGTTGATATCAGAGCAGAATAGAAAGTAGACATTTTTGGAGTTAGAATAGTTTTCATTGCATTGTTTGAAGGAGAAGGGGAATTCTCCCATTGAGAATTTTGTAAGAAATTGTCACGAAAGCTAATCATAATAAAAGCATTTCATTGATGGTAAACTCAACTTTGTTGTGAGTAGTTTGTGAGGTTTCTTCTTCCTTTGAATTCAAGTAGGACTTAATTTTCATGCAAATAGTTAGTTATGGGTGTTTACGTTTAATGTAAGTGAGCTTCTTTAGTCCATACCACTAACAATCTTACTAATGGTAAGCTTGTCCTGCGTAGTCAACTAGAATGCTTTATACTTAACTTCGATCAAGATTCATGTGTAGCTATGTATCGTTGTGATGGTACTTGCACTATTGAATCGTGATTTGAACATCCTTTTTCCTTTGAAGATTGCACTAACCTTGTCGAAGCTGTCCAATAGGAGGCTAGATAACGTTTGGTCGAAGTTCATTGAAATTGAGCCTAACACCCCTTGCATTTAGGTTAAAATTTAGATTTTCTAAATCTCTGCAACCATTCAATTCCGCATACTTTTGGTTAGCTTTAGGAAACTCGCACTTCAAGGCTAAATCATTCATACGAAAATCCCCTTCAAAACATATATCTGTTGTTTACTGCAAGTATTCTGAACAATTGTGTAAGTCACCTCGTAAGAAAACAACAATTCACATCAAACCAACTAAGGGTGTTCCAAGTATTTCGGAACCTTGGATTTGAACGTGCGATCTATCTCGCAATCTTAGCGCACGAAATACTTTGATCAAGAGAGAATGGAGTAGCCCTTGGACAACTTCGTTCTGCTGATTGGTGCGGTCACGAAAATCACATCAACATGTTCCATCTTCAAACAAATTTAGAAATTTATGCTTCGAACTTTCCATAGTTAATGTCACCTGCACAGGAACATTGTGGAAGATGAGTTTTAGTAAGGGACCTCTTTACACCTTGCATTTTTTCCTCATTCCTTCTAACCCATATTTGCCAAAGAATCTCATTTGTAAGAATTAGCCAAAATAGATTACAGTTTCTATCCAATCCTTCTATACTCCCAAACAATATCTTAATCCATTTTATGTTACCTTTCCATCCATTTAATTTGTAGTAGAACAAATTCCAAACTTCTTTTGCTAGTTATAGAGAAATCTTACCTTTGGTTGTTCTAATTATTGATGGTTTGGCTAGTGTGCAATATGATACCAACCACATGGATAGAGTCCTTATCCACCCCCATCCAAGTGGATTCTGTGGCCTGCCAATAGATGTTATTGATTCCAATCAAGAGGAGTACCGAATAACCATTGATCCAAAAGAATAATTCTTCTCTCTATTATTTTGGAATAAACCTATACAAAATAGGAAATGATAAGGTTTTCCCATGGGGATTAGCCCAATCTCTTAGTTGCCAATTTTAGTATAGGAAAACCCCTTTTCTTGTAGTTCCTAGGACTACTTAGTGATAGAAAATGGCATCCCTCCCTTGGATGCCACTAGTAGAAACCATCCAAAACTCACAATTAGCTCTTGGCATCTATCACATGCATGCTATTGGCTCTTTGGCTTGTATTGCATTGGTGAAAGCTAGCTAACTCTAGGGTATGACAAATACATTCTACAAGTAGAGTAGGTTTCCCGATTGCCATCACATTTGAGCATCAATAAGCTAATCTTGAGGTGGGACATAGGATTTACCAATTTGGTAATCACTTTGAAAGGAGAGGAACAATCTATGTTTCAGGGGGTATACAACCCTCTACCTATGCCCTTGCAAAATCCTTTCCTCCAATCATCTTGTGATGCCATAGAAGTTAGCTCTTGTACCAGGTTTGGCTCTATAACTAGGAAAATAAGCTCTCAACAAAAAATGTCTAAACTAAGGTCTTATGACTTACATCATTTACGACCATCCTATAAATTCCATCCTATGGATTGGTTTGACAAGAGGGAAATGCTAGTCTCTACATCCCTAGGGAACACCCTTTAGATTCATACTTAGCTTGTGGAAAGTATACATTGCATGCATGGGAAGGAGTGGGTAAAATTATTGGAACTTGCAATTAGACCTTGGTAAAGTACAACTTGCTATTTTGCTTCTTTAGGCATTAATAGATAAAGCAAAACATGTTATTTCAATTCTCTAGGCATTAATAGGTAAAGCACAACTTGCTAAGGGTCAGTATTATGCCTTATTCAACATTGGGTTATCTTATTGGTGCTACCAAGGCATGATTGAAAATAAGTGATGGCTTCAAATTGAATAAGTACATGGGTTACTAAAGTCATGCACAAGGATTTAGACAATCTTTGCAAACTCACTCTATGGGTAAAATACTCATTTAAATATCACTGTATGTACTTGATACCATGTTTGAATCTTTTGTTTAGGCAAAGTGTTATTGTCAAGGTCTTAACACTGGGTTGGCATCATATGATCTTTTTCTCTCTTTGCAAAACAACGAAATTCAATTCACCTTGCACTTTGGTACCTATAGTCAAACAATATTCCTCACACAATTCCATCAATCATAGATTAGTTTGAGTTAGTCTAAAACATAATCAATGAATTAAATTTAACATATATAGACAAGTAATAGTCATATTTAATTAATAGTACTCTTTAATGATTCAATAACACGCATGCACACACACAAATTTAGTAACATATTATGATTATAGGTTCTCACCCCTAGTCCAAATTACAACATGACTAAGTGTTCTTAGGAAAAAAGAAAAGGGGTTCTTAGGAGGATGTGACAATTTAATCTTCTTTCCAAGATGTTCCCAAGTGAAAAGTAGAGTAGGGCAAAATCCCCCTCAAAGGTAGGGTAAGATCTTTTCTCACATAACATTTAAGAGCATAGTCTAGAGTTTTAAATGTTTCGCTAATATATTCCCTAAAAGCCCAAAAATAGAATCCTCAAGCACATCCCTTTTCTCTAGTAATGTTAGATAAAGTCCATACCCTCTTTTAACATATACCAAATAAGAACCCCTTTGAAGAATCCTCTAAACTCCATCTTAGGTCCCAATCATACCATTTTTATAGTGCAAGGTAAAATTGTGAGGACCTTTATAGGTTTTTATCTTCACAACTATTGAATGTGTGGCATAAATCTTGTGCTTAATTGTTTGATGCCTTTAAAAGAAGAATAATTTCACTAAAAGAAGAGCATTTGAGAGTACTATTTCTATTGATCCACGTGATGCCCTTGGGGACATTTAATAAAATTCTAGGAATATAGATTGACAAATGAATTGAAATCCAATAGTATAAAAAATCAATCTATTTATGTTCTCATAAGAAAATATATCAAAACCAATTCAATATTTGCTAGAGAAATTAAATAGCAAAGCAAATTCTAAATCCAAACCTTTATTTTTGAAGGCACATCTATTTCTACTTTGAGCAACACCTTCCCCTTTGCCTATTGTGCACTAAAGCTTGATACTACTTGCAAGAATCAAACCCTAGCTTGTGAGAGTAGCCTAAAATTGCTAGTAGTTTGGTGCGCTTGGTTGAAAGTTGGAAAACCACCCAAACACAACTATTTACTAGAATAAGCAAATGACACATGGGAAGAAAGTAGGAAAAAAGGTTGATAGCTTCCAAATATTTGATCAATTATCAATTGTGGATGTGTCTAGCTACGATCAATTTGATTGTCATGCATCCTTATTGTTAATTAACAGTTGTAGATCTCAAAATTTGGTTCACCCCTTCTCATAGAGGGGGATGCCTTTGTCATAAATATTAAAATATGTATTAAAGTACCCATAAATTGCAAAAAAAAAGAATTGAAAACACATTTGATGCTTGATGTTATGATAGTGATAAGATATTTGATAATTTAATGTTATATCATATATGTCAAATCATTACAAAGTGGAAAGTACAATCAAAATTCTACATCTTACTTTTCATCAAAATTGTAGACACCTAAAATCGCCCACACTTGACCACACTCGATTTTATCCAATCTAATTGTTAATTAAAAGACCAATTATTTAAATAACCTCCCCAATCATCTCCCTAAATTCCAATCATTTATAATTTTAATTCATCCTTTACCCCCTTTCCTCTACAATTTAACCTTGATTAAATAAATTCACATTTATCTAATTCCTTTTATATTTCTATCCTCAAAAAAAAAAAAATTTGTTATTTATCTTAAAATTTCCCCTTTATTAATAAGTTGACTAAAACCAATTAGTTAATTAATTAATCCACACACAATCCATATAGAATAGTGTGTGCTTGTTTGGATTCACCAGTGTGAGATTTGTTTGCATCAACATTTCAGAACACACTTTGTGATTCATATACTTTTATATTTTCTCTATTCTCTATTTATTATCACTCCCCTTCTCTCACTATATACATATATATATAGTCGTTTCTCTTTTTCTTATACATGCTCTATTAACATATTTCCTCTTTACATTTGCCCCGCTCCGCCGCCCACACACCCCTCTCTCTATATATATTTATATTTATATTTTCTATCTCTTTTTTTTCATATTTATTGTCTCTTCATTCATTTCCTTAAAGTTTATATATTTCATTTATAAATATATACATCATATGTTTAAGTGTTTATATATTCTTAATTTTTATATATATATATTTTGCTCTATGTATAAATATCATATGTTTATTTATGCACATATATTTTTTATATATATTTTTCTCTATTTATATTATCATAAATAAAGACTTGCAATATTTTAATTAACACGTTTTCAAGTGCAATTTAGCTTCATATCTTGCAACTTTTTTCAGTTTTTAATTACAAACTTTGAATCCCATGCCACCTTCTCCCCTTCCCCCTCTCTTTTTAATCCTATCTTGGTTTGCAAACATCCATTTTTCTCCTTCAACACTTTTTTCATTCTGATGATGAATCACAGTGTGATTCAAAATGCTGATGCAAACAAATCTCACAGTTGAATTAAAAAAACATCACACTATGATTAATCTAATAAATTGCTCGTCACATTCTTCCATACAATCTTAACTATCCGCTTTCTCCTAGAATATTCATATCGTCCATTTTAGACATATGATTCACATATGTGAGAGTCTTCACTTGTCAAATCTGATATCTCCATGTGATTCTCAAAAGTGTGTGAGAGTACTCACATCACAATTTCACATTCCTTTGTGATCCTCACATGTCTTATCACCTTTCCCTATGGTTCTTACACATATGGGGACTTTTAGTATCTACCTTTTGATCAAAATAAGTAATTCTTAGTTGTCTAAATTTTCTTGATCCTTGCTCGATCCAAGTGAACAAATTACAAGTTGCCACTTGAAAGGCTTCTCATTCCTTCAAATCTCTCATGGAGATTTGAAGGAATGAGAAGCCTTAAATCTCAACCTTTGATTATTTACACCAAAATTTATAAATGGATCCTCTTGGACATGATTTCATCAATCAAACTTAAATGAAATGTTATGTTGTTGTCTAAAGAGCAAGCACATTGCTTCAATCACTAAATCACACACATTTTGAGCACAACCACACACTCTCTTGTGTGTGCAACAAGAGATTTGGGAGATCTTTTGGAAGACTTCTCAAGTAGGGCACTCAACTTTATCAAGCTCATATGAAGGTGCGAAATAATTTTTTTTCTTTCTATTTGAGTATTTGTTTGTAGTCTTGTTTTCTCTTATTCATAGAAAGCATCTTAGTTATGACTTGATTTGAACCACAAGTAATTGAAGTGTCACTCCCTTTAACAAGCTCTAACACAAATGCATCTTGTACTCTTCAACAACTTTAGTCTCTATATGATACTATTCTCCTAAGTAAAGATAGTATCTCTATGCTATAGTATTTGGGAGACAATGCAGATACAAGGAGATGCAAGGGTGTGGTCATCTTGTTCCAATGGTCAACAATGATTTTTATCACCCTTTGAAAATATGTTTATTTGGGGTCATTCTCTTTATCTACCATTAAGGCTTACATTTTTCTATTATGTAGTCCATGCCATCATATACCTCCCAATTTATATCAACAAACTTGATCATACTTATGATGGGCTTGATGAAACTCAAGATGTAATCCACGAGTCCACCAATTATCAACATAAGATTAATGATTAGACATTTTAAGCCCTTTATGAATTTGCTTGCCTCCACTCTATTTGTTTACCAATCTTCTACTTCACCAAGTTGATGGAGTGGATAGTACATGGTGTCCAAAAAATGTGTGTACTTTTCCACAACTAAGTACTTGCTACCCTGCAATTTTCAATGTTGTTTGTTAGGACTTGGACAATGTTTTCACAACTTGCCATTGCTATGGACTGAATGAGGATTTTGAAAATGAAGTTTGCATCTTTCATTTGCACCTCACAATCAACCACCTTAAAGAACTTTGCACCCCTTAGAGGACATTGCAATGGCATTAATTAAAGGTTGACTTTTACACAATTTTCATACTTAAGAAATGATGGATATTTTTGTTTCAACCCATGAGTCCTTGATCATTTCAGTGATGTCTACAATTTTTTTCTTTTGCCAATAAGGTGGTGTGCACTTTTTTCGCATTCAAGACCTATGTAACTTGAAGGTGATTGATTCTTGTCACCATTTTCCATCAATATAGTGACCTCACTAGGTTGGAGAGAAGACCATTGGGACAAATACAACATTGAACGTATTCATCTACATCTTCTCTGGCTTCATTCTTAAATGCCTTATCCAATGGGCCTCTTTTGCAAGAAGAAATAAAGAGTTCCTCTTGTTTGAAAGACATTGTCTCCAAGAAAGGATATGGGTTAGCCACTATTTTAGATGGCTTGTATGATCCTTTCTTTGCTAAATGACAAGATCTTAATTTTCTTCTCTCACTATTAGCTTCTTCCCATTCTTTGATGTATGCCATAACTTGCTCCTTGGACAACCCTTTCTTGTTTGACCCATGAGAAACTTTAATTCCTTGGCCAGTCATAGCACACATTTAACCTTTCACTTGACTATATGACTTCTTATACTCATTCAAGAGTGAATACACAAACAAAGAAGATCTCTTGGATGCTAATCAATCATCATAACATATCTCCATAGAGGTGATGCTGTTGTGAAGAACATAAAAAAATTGAAAATGTAATCCTAGAGCATGTTAACTTAGAAAAATAGAACAAAAAACAAAACACAACAGTAAGATAACCCTACTGTAACATGTTTAAATGTAAACAAAACAAAGTCTACTCAAAATATTTTTGTAAAAGAAAAAAATGTTTTTTTTTTGAAAAATCTTGAAAAAATCTCACAAAAGACTTTACCTCTGATCAATAAATTTCCTTTGCTCAAGCTAGTTCGTTCTCACAACACTTAGCAAATGCCTTTGCAATCCTTCACCTAATGAAAAATCCCAACAAACTTCAAAGATGAAAATGGAAACTTGGAATGATATTGGAGGTTCGTGTAGCTTTAGGCTTCTTTATGGCTCCCAAATGCTTTTTGTAATGTTAAAATTCATTATTTTTTTTTAATGCTTTTTGAAAAATAGGCAGTTGTGGGTTTTCCTGGCTTTGGCGAGGGCATGACCTTGCCTCTCCACATATCTTGTCCTGGATGCACTTCCATTCAGTTTGGTGACAACACTCAAACTTGCAGAACCTGGTAACATAGATTGCAAGTAACCTAAGGGTGTCAATGTTCCTTCCAAGTCATTCCTTATTGCTAAGTAAATGATTAAAACTCATTATACAGGATACTTTGATTTTTCCAAATTCAAAGATTCTGTTAATTTGAAATAATAATTTTGTTGACATTTTTACTGTCAAGTAATGATTTTCCCGAGCCTTAAATACGTTGATTTTTCTTGTATTGCATCTTTACATCCTTTCTAGTCTTCAAGTTTTGGTCGGCAACATGAAGGATGTCTTTGTATCCTTTGGCTTTTAGGTGATTGACAGTTCCCATTAATCCATGGTCATTGGAAAAGTGTTGCTTGTTAGGAGCAGCAAGAAGAGTCATTGATGTTTTTTTTATTGATATGGTGTGGACTTGGGGTCCACTCTTTTCAGTATAAACTACTTCAAAAACTTGCAACAGTCCAAAGCCTCCAACTGGAAAAAAAGGACTTAACCCTAATCATCAAGTAAAGCTTCTAATTTACGTGAACTCCATGGAGATTGTGTAGCAGTCTATCCCTGTTATAATTACATGTGAACAAAGGATCGTCTTACTTATATCCTTATTGCATTTTACTGTAGGTGACTTCCTCTTACTTTGTTACATTGTAACCCATTTGTCACATTTTCCATGAGAAGAGATACTAAGAGATAGTATCATCACAGAACTTGAACTTAACTTTCCAAGAGATTTCTGCACCAGGGCCACCGATGGGGAACACACTGCAGCATTGGTTGGAGAGGAGGAATCAACCACCTCTGAGGAATGGAGCACCTTGTCGACAATACATGAAGGTTTAGGGAGCAGGGTAGGCAAGTCCACAAAAGAGTTGGAAGAATATCTATCGGAGCTAATATTTGAGTCAGAGCAATCCCCCAAGACCTCAAAGGGAGCAACACCACTCTCAGGCTCAATTACCAGGTGATGAAGTTGAAACCCAATCCACCAAGTACCCTACATCTGACGGGAACCCAAGAAGGATGCCTTTGGGCACTTGGCAGCCAAGTGGCCTGTCAAAAAACACAAGCTAAATACAATTCCATCATATAGTTATTTTGTTGCTTCAGGATCTTGCTTCCAATTTTTAAGCAAATTTGGTCGAGTAGTTTTTCCTGAAAAATCAAATCCAACAAGAATTCTTGCAAAGGTAGAATGGCTAAACATCATTTCTATATCTGGGATAGAAATTAACTTTCTCCAAGAATTTCCAATGGAAAAGAGGCTCTCTGTAGACCAAAATTGGAGAGACAAATTTGGAAGCCTTATCCACATTTGAAAAGAGAATTGAACTCTAGAAACCAAAGTTTCAATCATAGAAATGTGTTCTTCCAAAACCATGGACTCCTTTTGGCAATGCCTCTCTATTTGAAGGGTAATCATAGACAACCATGAGCCATCCTTTTGCACATCGGAAAATGGAGATGCCCTCTTTCACCAGAAGCTTCCTCTGAGACAAACAGTCATGAAGCTTTGCTAAGCTTGGCCAAAAATATTAGAATTTTTCAAGTGAAAGCTGCTTGCTGCAACAATTCTTCCTTTGCAGTCACCTCTTCCTTGAAAGTCACTGTCTGAACACCCTTTCTAGGATCTGCAAAATTGTTTAGGTTGAACACTCAAAGAATATGTATCACCAGTGGAGAGATATTACAAACCCTAGGGATGGATTGTCTACCTTTTCTTTTAAAGCGTTTTTTCTGGTCTCCAAATCCTGCATAGTCTCTGTTTTTTTCCCAAAAAAAATCCAGATTGACTCTAGCATTTGGGGTGGGAAGAAGATCATTTACTAGAGTTCTCTTAAACACTATAGAATTAGAGCAAGAATCCTTTGTTTCTGTTCAAACCTTGTATTGATTTAAGTGGGAGTCAATTTGTGAGGGTTTCTTAGTGGTGTCGGAAGAGTGGCTGACCTTTGTAGATTCAAATGAAAGCTTGCTGGATTTTGAAATGGTATCAGATCAGCACAAGCCCCCCTTCTGAACCATTTGAATGAGCACTGACCATCATATGGCGATTCCTCATTGAAGTACAAAGATTTTCTTCACTGGCAGACAGATCATCTGCAATCAAGCCATAGAAAGAGGAGAGAATTTTCAGATAGCATGGGATTTTTTCCAGAATATGCTGACTGATCTTGGCCACTAGAAAATGAAGCAGAAGGGGAATTGCACTTAGCCTGTTGGGCACAAAGCATTGGTAGTGAAAGAAGAGTGAATGGGAGAAGATTTGGGATTCCTTGCGCTCGACATATTTATGGTTTAGAAGAGTCATTGATGTTAATATCCAAAATAAGCAATAATAATGCTGAACTCTTGTAAACCATGTGAATAATTTTAAATATCGTATATATATATGTAATGTGTAGAATTTTATATCTTTGCATTTCTGGATCTAGATTGAATTTCTTATGCAGTATGTACAAGAAAGTATGGTTTTCCAAATATAGCCGATTCAGAAGGCAAGAACAATCCCTGAAGTATTTTTTTTCTACTACAGTGACAAAGCCCTGAATTACTTTTCTCTTGTAGAAAACACAAGTATATTGGATTAGTAATAAAAAGTACTTTTCTGTACTAGAGCGACAAAGCTCTGAGTTATATTTCTTTTTGGGCAAACACAACTATAATGGGTTGGTAATAAATGTTACTTGAAATAATGGTCGCTGTTTGACAAACTTGGACAGCATCAAACCACCGTTTTGCAAAATTAAATTACATAGATTAGACCAGAACTGCAGAGAAGTGCTTTAAAATTTTAACATAGTATCGCTGAACAAGCACCGACAAAGGCTATTACTATGCCAAGCAACCTACATATAAGCAACAAATAAACTACATGGACCAGGCAAATACAATGATATCATAGTAAAAGTTGATAGTCCTGACTCAGGGGAAAAAAGGTCCAAAGGAGGATGACAAGTATTCATCAATTCAATAGCCTGCATTGAAAGAAATTTCCTTGGGAGAATAGGGGAGAGGGGCCCATAGTGGAGCACCCTAACTTCACATTTCTCAAAATCTTATGTGGAAATTTCAAATAACTCCCAATTTTGTACAATAGTTTATTTGGCAATTCACATGCTTCTATATTTCATTTTAGGGCCACATCATCAAATATGATACCACATCAGCATGCTTTTTGTTGAGGTGTCCAAAAAGACCCCAAAAAAAAGTGAGACTGATAGTCGTGCACTAAGTCATGTTTTATTGGTGCGCTGATGTGGCATCATATGATTTGTCAGTTTGTGTACTTTATGGATGAATTTTTTTTTTGTAATTGGATATTAAGGTCCACTATGGGGCACACTAAGGACTACTTCTATCCCCACTATTGGATCCCGCTCCACTAAGGGACCCTCTGCCCTATCAATTCCTTGGTTTTGCTGATGTTAACCTGCATACATGGTTTTTTATGAAGAGTTTTAATTCATTCAAATGGCCCCTCATGCTTCTAGTTGTTTTTGCATTCAAAATGAGACAATTAACATGTATGAGAAGCTTCATCACAATGCTGTCCAAGTGGGTTGCATCCTGTTCTATCCATTCTATGAACTGATTTTGTCTGAATGGAACACCTATATCAGCTTAAGAGAATAAGGCACTATTAAATATAATGAGCAGTTGAGATAAGGAGTTGCCATACAAATAACTCTAATTTAGTACTCAAAATGAGATAATTAGCATGTAAGAGACAAGGACTGCATCCTGGTCAGTGCATTTTTATAACATGTCAATACATGAACTAGTTTTGTCTGAATGGAACATCTATATAATAGAGTAGTTGAGACAAGGAGTTGCCATACAAATAACTCTAATTTCATACATGAATTTTACTTATTTCAAACCATCAGTTATTTTGAACTCTAATTTTATACGTCTAGATGAGAAGATTTGTTGCAATGCAAGATAGCTCGTGATGATAAACTGATTGGTGTAAAATAACAGAAGCTCTCAGGATATACCCAAGAAACAAATATTGGGGGCAATATTATTCAATGGGTTTCCTCCATTTGTTGGTCTTAGTTTTTATTTCACTAGAAAGAGCAGATTTCTATGTACTTGTTTATTAATTTTAGGCTACATTGAAATCAAGGAGTACTACTAAATTTCTAGCTACAACACATTTTAGTGTTCCTATTGTTTTGATTTGGTTAGTTTAAATAACTTCAAATAAATATGGACAACCTGTTAACACATGGAAGATAGCGGATACCCAACTATTGGCATTCTTTCCCTGAAGAATATCATCCTACTTAACATCCATTCAAATAAACACGAAAGATTAAACCAAGGCTAGGGCATAACTATGAGCATACTTTCCATGAAGAGTATCATTCTACTATCCTTTTAAGGGTAGGTGGGATCTAGCAAATACTTAATTATCACCACATAGTCACTGCATTTCTCACTATAATTACACTAGCATGTATCATTCAAACAATCATAAATTCTCCATTATATGTTTTTTTAAATACAAGTGCATTATATACTTTCCTTTTTCTGCTTATGCTTTGACAAAAAACTTGCCCCTCTTCCACACCTACTTACATATTCTTTTAATTTAGAGTGATACAGACTTCAGCAGACTGAGCTCAGTCATAAAGTTGAACCCCACAGGATAAGGTGGTTGCATCCCCATGAGAGGGTCTCATTTTGCTAAACTTAATGTGCCGGTTAGGGTTAGACCCATAAATATACTTTTGTATATATTATAAACATTCCAAATAAGATATAAAATGATTTCAATTATCAAACTGTTCATAATCGATTATTTATGTACAATGTATATTCATGCACCAAAGAAGAGTTGTTTGTAGCTTTTTTTTTGGGGGGTGTGGGGGGTAGGGCGGGCGTGGGGGAGTGGGAGGGTAGAAGATGGAGGATGGGGGATGTGCGATTTTACATGCTTCATATTTAAAAGTTATCAAATACTACCTTTACACATGAATTTCAGTCCATTACTCTGAGATCAAAATCGTTTCATTCATTTCCTATGAAATGCCTGTTCAAGCTCTTCCCAGTCACAAAGAAACAACCTATCATTGTCCCTAGTGACATTCAAGTCCTTGATCTCTCCACCATCTTCATTAAATACTTTAACAGGATGAAATCCATAGATTTTACCTGCGTGTTTTGGACCCGGTATGTTATACATTAATTCATTTCTGAACCTTTGTAAGGAGAAGAATTTATCAAACCAACCCACAATATTGATGGATGAAAACTTACCAGCTAATTTGAAAAGATGGCTGATTGTGCGCGGCAAAGTAACCGTATTTCCAGTCTCACTTCTGTTTTTGCTGGGATGATGCCTGTAAATTATTACTCTGCAACCTTCCTGCCTGAGAGGACAGCTGCTGTTCTTCGAAAATGGATCCATGTTTTTTCTTAGGGCAGAGCTCAAGTTAGTGTTTAAAAGAGAGAAGTAAACATCGTATATAAAGGAATAAAGATTTAGCGTAGAAACAGAGGGTTAGTATCTTTCTCTTAGTCTAGAGAATATGATAAAGCGGTAAAATTGTATAATGAGGCTCTTTGTCTTTTTACAAAATATCTGACGATACCATTTTGTGTGAAAATAAGACAGCAGAAGGAACAAAGTACTTTGTTCGCAGATTAAGAATAAAATAAAATGACCAGTGATTCAATTTTCATTCTAAACATGGATTACAGGATTAGTCACATGTACTACTTAAAGACAAATCTTTATTACTTTATTAAATTGGAAGATCCATACATATCGCGAATAAACCTTTGAAAGATGGATGCTTGAATGTGCAAATTGGTTGAAACTTTTTTCCATTATCTTGTTGATTTGATCAGTGTGAGGATCGAATAGAGATGATTGATTTTAAATTTTTGATATTGGACCTCATAACGTTTTAAACGCTCTTTTTAACGGTCAATATTTAATTTTCATTTGTAATTATATGGTTTATTTATTTTTTAAATAAATTGTTTGCATAGATAGTTTCTGTAGACACCTAAAAATGACCTAGGTCTGCAAGCTTCATTTTTACCACTTTCGTCCTAGCATAATTAAGACATTTAATTATGTTTTTGGTCCACATTCGACTATTGATTAAATAATTCATAATTATTTAATTAATTCATGTCTTTTGATTCCTTATGATTATTAAATAAATAAATTTTATTTATTTATTAAATACGTCATTAACTGTCTAAGTCTTTCTTTAATTAAATAAATTTCTTAATTTATTTAATTCCCTCTTGGGCATTTAATTATCCCCGATTATTAAATAAATGAATTACATTTATTTATTTAATACGTCACTGATTGACTTAATTAAATAAATTGATTAATTTATTTAATTAATTGGTCTTATCTCCTAAATTAAATAATTAAAATTAATTATTTAATTGCTAATTTAATATTCCTCTCATTTTAAATAAATTAAATTATTTAAAATGTCATGTCGATCCTAACTGTCAGTCCTTTTTGATAAATAATCTGAAAAAGATTATTTATTATCTCTCGAAATCCATAATTTGAATTATTTTAATTCAAATTAGTAATTAATCTTCTAAAAATCAAGTAATCGGATAGATTCTTGATTTTCCAAATCTGATCTTCAGTCCAAATCTTATCTCTTTGATTTTTCGAATCTTACAAATCAGGTGATCTTATCTCTTTGATTTTTTGAATCTTGCAAATCAGGGAATCTTATCTTGTTGATTTTTCGAAAATCTTTATTTCTTTAATTAATTTCCTCATTTATTCTCCACCGTCGATCCAATTTTATTCCGACCGTTCGATTAAGGATTTTGCCCTAACCCTAATTAGGGATTCTCAGGTTAAATTTGGATCGTTCGTTTTAGGGTCTCTTCATTGATTTATCTCGTCCATCCGTTCGAAATGACTTTTTCTATAAAATGCCATTTCCTTCTCATGTTTGGGACCTTGACATTTTTACGTAATTACTATAGTCATTTACTTAGCTTCACATTTCATTGTCATAGGCAATTGTAGTATTTCATTATTGGCATTAGGTTTTAGGCATTTGATTAATATTGACATTTGTTTTAGACATAGGCATTGGCAATAGGCATAGGCATTTAGATTTTGAGTAAATCCTTCAAAACTTGTTTTAATCTTGTCATTCGTCATAGTTGTTCATACAAATCCGAGGGCATCTTCATTTACTGCAAGCTAGGAGGTGTAACGAAGGTGAAACATGGAAGATGGAGACTCTTGGTAATATTGTTCTTATTTGTTTTTATTATTTTCCTTTGTACTTCGTTATTTCATTGGATTTTAATGTTGTTTGATCTAACCATCTAACAATCTGATTTCCCTTGATTACATTGGTGAACCTGATGTTTTGTAGAAAAATTCGTGTGTTTTTGTTGCAGGTTACAGCCAAGACGTCATACGAAATCCTGTCACCTTCAATTGAGCACAGAAAAATGGGCGGATAAAATATTTTCAAACGGTTTCTGGGTTTTGTAGATCTCACTCTCAACTTTCCAGAACATTAAACGGTTTTAAATTTTGTTGAGATTTGAGAAAGTTATGGGTATTTTACTGTTCGCTATTTTTTTAATTTAATTCTTAAACCCGCGTTTTCTTTTGTCTATGTTTTCTGGGTTTTGAATGTCTATCATTTAGCTTTCCATGGATATCTACCACTTAAAATTTTGTTAAGTTTTGAGCAAATTATCGCCATTTTAATTTGTTGCTGTCATTAATGTTTTCTTTTATTTATTTATTTTGTGTTACTAATCTTTTTTTGTAGCGTGTGGCGATCCTCATTTGTGTGCCGAAGACCATTGCTTAAAGAAACTACTAATTCATTGTTTGCAGATTCGCATGTCAAAGAAGGAATACAAACATTGTGCTTATTTTTCGTAGAGTAGCAAACATTTGAATTTGGTGCATATAAAAAGAACACATGTCTTCTTTGGTTGATTGTGCTTGCAAGATGGTAGGTGAGTATGCTCTCACTTGGTGAAAACCTTGTGATAAGAAAACTAGACCCATCTTTATTTGTTAATTACCCTTAACGATTCGGTATATCGGAATATCCTCTCCCCTTGCGCATTCGTGCGATCCTGGGTGTAAGAGAAACGGTTACTGACTCTAGAACTTGGGTCTGTTTTGGTGGGAAAAAGTACTCACCCTAAGACAACTCAGACCGGTAGCACCCTGACACCGAGGGACTTCCAGCCGGTATAGAAAAGTGGGTTCTTGGGGAAAGCCCAAGAATCACGAGCGTGGTTTCGACGAGATGGATCCGAAAGGGGACTCTCGCCGCATGGATCACGCCCCACGAACGGAATGCCCGAATTAAACACCTCTTGTCTTAGTGTCCAACCGTTCTATTGACCGTTGCTTGATATAGTGCAGGGTACAGTATCATGCCCGAAGATTACTCACTACTGATCCCCTTGAGTAGAGATAGCAATTCTTGGGATGTCACTACCCAATGAATCCGAATTTGGTGTGCTCGAATGACGTTAATGAGTCGTGGAGGGGAGCCAATGCCACCAAAATTCTAAGCTATCCGCTCTCGAGAAGGAAAGGTGTTCATCACCAATCCGGGGTATAACTGGTGGGCTATATCAAGTATACAAACTCGTGGCCTAGTGGCCTTTTTAGGATTGTGCTTATCTCATGTGTGTTTGGTTACCCCTTAAAACGCTGTGTTTGTCAAGTGCATTATGGTTTTGTCACAGTTCAAACAAAACATTCATCAAAACAAATCAAAACTTCCATCAAAACAACACGAAAATCAGGTTGAAACTAAACTGAGTCGCATCTGTCAAACTGCAGGTGATTTTCGGTGATGCAACTGATCTGTTAAAACGCATCTGAAACCTGAGGTCTTCAAATTGTCAACCATTCATCAAACACTATCATCAAAAAGATTCTGTCAGAAACCAAACTTGATATTGCTCAAAGTCTTGTCTAAACTTGCATTAGTCACCATAGGTTGCATACCTCATTCCTTTTAGTTTAGTACATTCAACATTATGTTGTCCCTAGGTACATACTTGCATACTTAGGATTAGGCAAATCTTAAGCACACCTTTGCAAAAACATTGTTTTCAAAATTAGACCCTTTTGGACCAAGTTATCAAACCTCCTTTTAGTCATTGTCCTCTTTTGTGAGATTTCTTCCAACTCAAAAGTCTAGTTAGGAAGACTCACTAGTCATTTAGACCTTGTCAACTTGTCATTTCCAACAAAGTCCTTTAGCAGTCACAATCGAAAGCAAAGTCCTAGCTTAGAAGTGCTTAGATAACCTTGTCTTACTTTGCATACACATTGCATACCTTATTCATAAAAATCCAAAAACAGTCATCATTTTAAGTCGTCATTTTGAACCTAGGACTTCACATAGTGTCATATTTGCATTTAGTTGTCACTCCAATTTGAGCAAATCCCTTTTACGGTTGAGACTAGGCTTCAAAGATAACGACGACAAATGGAAAACTTTGGACAAGATTCCAATCCCAACATCGACAATAACACTTATGACACAAACCAACATTGGACTTTTTCTAACCCATTTCACAACATGAATATGCAATCTTTCGTGAACATGCCATCTTCATCACAAAAAATTTACGAACCATTCATACAAAGAGACCAAAATGGACGAGCATATTGGAAAGACATAGAAGCTGCAGCGAAAAATCCTGACATAGTCTCCTTTGCAAAAAAATATATCTTACGTGACCCTCAAAAGTATCTAGCCATGCTTTTGGATGAAGGGGCTAAGTTACCACAAGGCTTTGACATAAATACTTTGCCACCATCTATCTACCCTCACAATCAACAGTCACTTGACACAAATCCTGCCATTAATTCACAACAAACGTCCACTTATCACCTTTATCCTAACCTTGACAAGGGAAGCCAACTATCAACTAGTCCATTCCAAACCTCCACATCATATGCTAGTCCTTCACCTATTAATCCCGTCCAAGACTGCATCCCTTATCAACCATCTACCAACTCATGTCAAGTCCCCACATCATACCATACTGATCCGGTCCAAGTCTCCATGTCCTATCTCAATCAACCTTACACCAATCCAGTCGAAGTCTCCATGTCATATCCTTGTCCTTCAATAGTTAATCCAATCCAGGACTCCATGTCATATCCAGTCCAAGTCTCAATGTCATACCCTAGTCCTTCATATGCTAGTCCAGTCCAAGTTCCCACGTCCTATCCTAGTCCTTTAGTCATTAATCCTTTTCAAGTCATCCCCTCACAAGCCACATCTAGTCATGAAAATTTTGTCATTGCTCAAAGTCAAATCCCATTGTCTAAACTTGAGGATACTTGTCAAAATGAAAGCCCAAAGCATGACCTTATAATGTCACCCTCATGTCAAGAACAAGGTAGTCCATCCCATGACCTTATTTCCAATTGTATCATCCACGACAACCCCATCTTTGACCAAGACCCCATCATTGACCAAGAAGTCCAAATCCATGACAACTCCATCTTCGACCAAGACCCTACCATTGACAAAGAAGTCCAAAATGATCCACTCCTTGACCTTTACACCTTTCATGATCAAACACTTGCCGACCCTATACAAGCCTCGACTATTGACACTTCCCACGATGAGACAATTTCCTTCATGGGACACATAGACGATATTCCTCCAGAACAAGAATCTTCCACTAAGGATATGCTTGCATATGATCAAGTTATAGCTAAAATCATGGGACTCTATGACACTAAACACAATGATGGATTTGACATTGATTTGGAAGCACCAACAAAATCATATGAACCTGACATGTCACACAATCAGATCGAAGAAATTAGTCAGGAATATGTCCAACAAGACAATGAAGCTAAGACACTTTATCACTTAGGGTCATCTGTCTTTGTCAGAGTAGGATTTCTCGCAGACGAAAATATTACAAGTGACAATATCCACATACCTAATGATGGGTTAGCATCTTGCTTTCAAAACAACAAATACCCCATAGCAAATAGAATCTGTCAAAGCATGCAATATCAAGGCAAAGGACTAGGCATACACGAGCAAGGCATTCTAGAACCAATACAGCTTCAGGCAAATTACAGACATCAAGGTCTTGGTTATTCCTCAGAAAGCAAATCAAACGAAGTCAGTGGTACCTCCTCGATACTGGGGGAAACCTTGTTAGATACAAATGTCAACATGGAGTCCATGAGAAATCATTGTCATAAGATTGCTGCCAACACCCCCTCCGCCCACACTATGAACCGTCATTCTATCATGAATCAACCTCCCCTTTTGGACCAACAAAAACAAAAGCCTTACAAGACAAAAGATCAAAATCAAATGTCAAAGGCCATTGAATCAAACAAAAGGACAAGTGGACAAATAAAATTAAAATGGATCCCAAAGAAAGATGGATCAAGCAAAGAAAATATGTCAAAAGAAAAAGTCAATCACAATGTGGAGCCACAATACAAGAGGACTCCCACATATAACACTTGTCCACCTCCTTCAAAATGGTCATCAATCAAGGCATATAAAAGTGTTGGTTCCAAACACCATCCCTCCAAAATCTGTCATCCACCATCCCATGTTTGGAAAATAAAGTCATTCATCCAAACATCCAAACCACCTTTCCACATCCACCATCATTTGTCATAATCCTACATATCGCCTAAAGTCCAGAAATCCTATGTCACAAATCCGTCACATCATGGTAGCAACTCTTTACCACAAGGACTCTCATGGAACTCTATTGCGATGTGCGTATTTTGATGAGGCCAACTCTAGTATCAGAAAGGATCACAATGACATCAATCAGTTGTATACAAGTGCTACAATTCTAACAAGACAACTCCTTCAGCAAGGTCATTATTGGCATATCATGGCACCAGTCTCTACATCGGTACCGTCAGTGGATTCAGAACAGTCAGTGATTATCTAAAGCATCCAGGCTATCCACAAAATTAGAAATACAAAAAAAATTAAAAAATTAAAATTTTTTCACCCTGATGAAAACCTGGCAAACAGGCGTTTTGGTGACACAAAAAAAAAAAATATCAAAAATTCAAGAAAATAGTAAAGAGAAAAATTTCATCCAATGGTGAAAACTTGGCAAACAGACGCCCTGGATAAGTACCATGATGAAAACTTGGCAAACAGGCGTCATGTGTAAAATAAATCATCTATGTGGATTTTTACACTTGGGGGCAAGTCGTCTCATTTCCTATGCCTTTCTCATGACATTTACACCCATCTAAGCCCTATTATTTCCGTCCATTTTTCCACCTACCTTGGTCTTGACATAAAACTGACACACATAAATCATGCTTTGGGAAAACTCTTGACATGTCTATCCTTCGATCATACACAATTCACGAAACATCATGTCATCGACCATCATAGTCTTATTGTCCTTATATGAAATAGTCCTTGAAAATCATATAACATTCCCTTAGTCTCATGTCTCCTGTCTTTTACCAAGGCCACCTCTCATCCTTTCATGTATGTCACCTATCTTGGCTTTCCCTTGTCAAACGGTCTAAGGAAACTCCATCATCCTATCTAGCCCTAACCAAGTCATTCCAAATGCAATGAGTCCAATTCATACAAACACATTATCCAAAACATTACTTGACTGCGTTCTTGGCCTGGCTGTAGACCTCCATACTTTTGTCACATTATCGTCATTGTCCTCAAGTTGTTTCAGGATGCATCCTTCCCACGTCAAACAACGTTGTCATCACCTATCAATTGGTATTCAGCTTGACTAGGGGCACAATCATGTTTGTCCTTGGATTCTCATGTGTAGGCATCAGTTATTTGCATTTGTCACGATCCTCTTAAACGTCAAAATCCAAAAAAAAATCATAAAACGACAAAAAGACAAAAACATCATAAAATGTGCTGAAAAAAGACAAAAACATCACAAAAAGTCTTGAAAAAAGACAAACATCACAAAAGTCCTGAAAAAAGACAAAAACATCATAAAATGTTCTGAAGAAAGACCTAAAAATTATAAAATGTCCTAAAGAAAAACACAAAAACATCCAAATCAATGTCAAAATCCTAAAAATGGAGTCAAAGTCAGTCATGTCAATCAGTCCATGTCATTGTCGAACTATGTTGTCTCTGCGCATTTGCTACGTAGGCAAGGCCATCGGTCGATGAGTCCCCGAGACATTAGGTCAGTCCTTTTAGGTTGGTCCAAATAAAATCATGACATTTTTCACAATCGTCACATCGGTCAAATAAGTCAGACATAGTTAAAATCAAACACAAGACAGTCATTTGAAACATCAATGTCAAAATTAGTCAAAATTAGACAACACAGTCCAATCAATCATATAGTCAACATCAGTCAACTTGCCAAAACACATTAGTCAAAACAATGTCAATCTCGTCACTCTTTGGTCCTCTTCAAGATGTGTCCTTCTTGGAGTTAGACCTCATCAAAATGTCCTTTGCCTTTCTCAGGATGTGTCTTTCCTGACCATAGGCTCCGTCAAATTGTCAACACTGTCAAATTGGCAAAACTCTTAAACTGTCAAAACTGTCAAACTGGAAAGAATTCAATCTTTGGCAAACAAAATTAAATGGCTGTTAATTTTTCTCGTCTGTCTTGTCTTATATTTTGATTATCTTGTCTATTTTCGTCTTATATTTTTACTGTTTTGTCTTTTGGTCATGTTACTAGCTACCTCGAGGATGTCCCATGAAGGATTTAGAGGTGCGATGACGTCTCTTGGCCTATTTTATTTTCTTTGACTGCTGTTTGTGGATTGTCTTGACAAAAAGACTGGGGCAACTTCGCCCTTAGTATGAGTTAGGACATTCCTTGTCTGTGACTGTTTGTTTTTCAAGTGGATGACCTTGCACACCTTGGTCTACGTCATATCATGGTGTTTGTTGTCCATTTGTGTCATTTTTACCGCCCAATGATGATTAAGAGCAATGAATATTAGTCCTATGGCAATGTTTTGAAGGATTTGGTCTAGGAACTAACATGCATCTCCTTTAGGCTTGTCATCTTCTCTCACTCATCTCATATAGGCATTGGATCCATATCATCATCCATATCTTTTGCACTAACATTTCTTCGTCTCTTCATATTCAAGTCTTCTCATCCATTTCGAGAGCACACCCATGTTCTTGGAACCTGTCTGTCCTCTTGAGGGGGCATACCGGAACCCTCCTCGTCATTCTTCCTCATCTTATTTTGCACTGGGGCATTTTTTGACTTACTTTCTTTGTCACAATGAGACAAGCGACATTATGACAAAGAGGGGCAAAATGTAGACACCTAAAAATGACCTAGGCCTGCAAGCTTCATTTTTACCACTTTCGTCCTAGCATAATTAAGACATTTAATTATGTCCTTGGTCCACATTCGACTATTGATTAAATAATTCATGTCCTTTAATTCCTTATGATTATTAAATAAATAAATTTTATTTATTTATTAAATACGTCATTAGCGTCTAAGTCTTTCTTTAATTAAATAAATTTCTTAATTTATTTAATTCCCCTGGGCATTTAATTATCCCCGATTATTAAATAAATGAATTACATTTATTTATTTAATACATCACTGATATGCTTAATTAAATAAATTGATTTATTTATTTAATTAATTGGTCTTATCTCCTAAATTAAATAATTAAAATTAATTATTTAATTGCTAATTTAATATTCCTCTCATTTTAAATAAATTATGTCATGTCGATCCTAACTGTCAGTCCTTTTTGATAAATAATCTGAAAAAGATTATTTATTCTCTCAAAATCCATAATTTGAATTATTTTAATTCAAATTAGTAATTAATCTTCCAAAAATCAAGTAATCGGGCAGATTCTTGATTTTCCAAATCTGATCTTTAGTCCAAATCTTATCTCTTTGATTTTTTGATTCTTGCAAATCAGGCAATCTTATCTCTTTGATTTTTTGAATCTTGCAAATTAGGCAATCTTATCTTCTTGATTTTTCGAAAATCTTTATTTCTTTAATTAATTTCCTCATTTATTCTCCACCGTCGATCCAATTTTATTCCGACCGTTCGATTAAGGATTTTGCCCTAACCCTAATTAGGGATTCTCAGGTTAAATCTGGATCGTTCGTTTTAGGGTCTCTTCATTGATTTATCTCGTCCGTCCGTTCGAAATGGCCTTTTCTATAAAATGCCATTTCCTTCTCATGTCTGGGACCTTGACATTTTTACGTAATTACTATAGTCATTTACTTAGCTTCACATTTCATTGTCATAGGCAATTGTAGTATTTCATTATTGGCATTAGGTTTTAGGCATTTGATTAATATTGACATTTGTTTTAGACATAGGCATTGGCAATAGGCATAGGCATTTAGATTTTGAGTAAATCCTTTAAAACTTGTTTTAATCTTGTCATTCGTCATAGTTGTTCATACAAATCTGAGGGCATCTTCATTTACTGCAAGCTAGGAGGTGTAACGAAGGTGAAGCATGGAAGATGGAGACTCTTGGTAATATCGTTCCTATTTGTTTTCATTATTTTCCTTTGTACTTCGTTATTTCATTAGATTTTAATGTTGTTTGATCTAACCATCTAATAATCTGATTTCCCTTGATTACAGTTTCTAATAGAAATTTATATAAAATTATATTGTAATTTTTTAGTTTTATAGTTTTTCAATTAAATTATATAATAATGTTGTTTATATTTGTAAGGGTGTGTTTTCATTCGTTTTGAAATTCTTTGGGTTCTTTGTTTTTATTATAATAATCTAGAGTCTAAATGATTTTTTTGTGAAGAGTTGTCATCTAACAAATATCTTATTTGATTTTGCATTTTTATTTCTTAGTGGTTTGGATCCAACCCATATATTTTGTTTGTAAACGTAAGCAATACATTTTTGTATGATATGGCTTTTATTATGGTCTACCATGATATTTTCATCGAATTTTGAAACCAATTACTTCTACAATATTGATATTTGCTTTATCATTTTCCTTTGCAAAGATTTTTGTGCTTACCCTTAATGGGTGACCCTAGTACCAAGTGTTTTTGTAAATGTCCACCACGAGCACATCTTTGTGCACTCCTACTTATTTATTATTTGTGCATGTCCTTTCATCTACAAACACAAGGTTCATGACTAGCTTTGTCACATATGAGTTTTCATCATTTTCATGAGTATGCACTATCAAGTTGACCCCTCTTGATTGATTGTTTTGTGCACTAGAAGCCTTCATTGAAAGATTTTCTTTCATGTGACCTGGATATAGGGACAACCATCTATCTTTGAGGACACACCTCTTTTTACAAATTTTGTTGCACTCTATGCAAGAGGCTCTCTTGTGTCTATTCCATTTGTAGACAAGATTGGTTCACTTGCAAACATTTGTAGTCAACACACATGCTTGTACAATGATTCTATGTGCATTCAATAGTATCTTTGACAAAAGCACAAGTTATTGCAAACTTACATTCTAAAAGCCATGGACACAAATTTGTGCTATCTCCACAAAGAATAGATTCAACTATTGCAGTGATTCCATTGCAAATGTCCTTTATACATAACACACTTGCTAATACCTTACAATTGTCATCTTAGAAAAAAATTCAACCTAGTAGCTTGTGTGCCTATTATTGCTATCGTCCCTTTTTTTGTTTGCTACAAATATTTATCTACATAGATAATGCATCATGTGTGTGTTTATAATTACCTTTCCCTATATATTTTGTGTTTAACACATCAATCTATCCTTGAAATATTGTTCAAAACTAGAAACTCAAAGAAAATTCTCGACCAACCCTCATGACATAAAGTCTAACTAAGTCTTGATGAAGGAACCAAAATATTGACCTAATTTTCATTATGCATGCATTGGTGTATATTTCTATAGAACATGTCACTCTCAACAAGATTTTACTCAAGGTGCATTTAGGATCCAAAATAATCTAGTATTAAATTCAACTGAGGTTATAAATAAAAAAAACAAATATTACATGTGATGTAGGAGCATCCAATGGTGTAGGGCAATCTTGCATTGCCCAAAAAAAATGGTTTTCCTTAATTTATTTAGTTGTTTTGAGTTCCATGATGACACTTAAGGGGTGTAAGACAATTAGAAGTAAAAAAAGGCGAAAAACGATCACTTACTATTTTTAGTAAGTTAGCCTAAATTTACCCCAAGGAGCATAA
Organism: Sequoia sempervirens; assembly: GCA_007258455.2. Lineage (NCBI taxonomy): Eukaryota > Viridiplantae > Streptophyta > Pinopsida > Cupressales > Cupressaceae > Sequoia > Sequoia sempervirens. The sequence continues at coordinate 82,569,864 of VDFB02000013.1, forward strand.
CTAAAAAACATTTTTGGTCGAGAAAGAATCGTCTCAATATCCTGCACGGTTAGGGAGATATTAAAGTTTCTGTCCCGAGAAATCTCTCCAATGCAGCTTCAAATTCATATATGAAAACCTTAGAGGCCCTAAAATAGCTTGAAAAGTGGATGAACTGATCTTTGATGGGTTCAATGTTGTGGATATCTTCGAGAGATTTCCAACGATATGTTATAATAGCAAATTAGACACCCAAATCAAAAGTTATGGCCTCGTGAAGTTGCCCCTCTAAAAAGTGAATTTCATTAAAATATCTTCCTAGGAAAGAAATCAAACGACAAGACTTTTGGCACCAAAACAAAAAGGAAAGTTACACTTTCTAGAACATTCTAGGGTGGTTATTGAGTAAAATAAAAAGGGATAAGTAGGGGTTGTAGAAGGTGGCTCCATTAGTGCAGATTGTGGCTCCGAATAATATATTTTATTTTTAGAGTTGATTTTGTTGTAATGAATCAAGCCCAGGAGGCTATATCATGTAAGTTTTGAATCACATTTTCTATGTTGATATCTATTTTTGTGATTTGAATGGGTTGTGGATGGTGTGGCCCTCATCAAGTGGTATCAAAGCAGGTTTTCTTCAGTGTGTAAATAGATCACCGAACGTGAGGATGTTTACACCAAGGCTTGTGGTTGTGGGTTTCTATGAAAAGTGATCAAAATACCTCTACAAAGAAACCATGGTGGTGGAAGAAATGTTATTGTACCAGAAGAGGGTTTTAGAGCCTTGTTGAGACAAGTTCAAGTGTTGCAAGGGGAGCTGTGTCAAGGGTTTGATCCAAGAAGAGGAGATGAAAGTGATGATGAAGTTGAAAATGAGGAACAGTTCAAAGAAGAACAAGAAGCAGAAGATCTAGAGCAAGTCATATTATTTACGGCCATCTCTAAGATTGAGAAAATGCCAAAGATCGATGGTTCTACATTTTCTTGAAATCTTAACCCAGAAGAGTTGATTGATTGGATCAATGATATGGAGGGGTACTTTGAGTATGAGGAGGTGGAAGATCCTAAGAGGGTCAAATTTGCAAAGACCAAGCTAAAGGGTCATGTGAATATTTGGTGGAAAGAGGTACAACTGGAATGAAATCGAAGAGGAAAAGAGAAAATAACAAGATGCGATCATATGGTGGACAAATTAAAAAGATAATTAATTGCTGTGGATTATGAGCTAGATTTGTTGAAGAAGATGCAATGGTTGAAAGAAGCGAGAAAATCCGTCAAGGAGTATACAAAAGAATTTTATTGTGTCTTGATCAGAACGAGCCATTCTACAGCTAATAAGGAGAAAGTTTCCCATTACATAAATGGGTTGAAGCTGATTATTCAAGAAGATTTGGGTCTAGTAAGAATGTCTACCATTGAAGATGCATATCAATTTGATTTGAAGGTAGAATAAAAGTTGAATAGAAGATTTGAAAGCAAGCAAAGAGGTGGGGGTCATGGTGGAAAGACTAGTGGATAGTCATATGGAGGTTGAAATGAAGATCAAAAGAAGGGTGAAGGATCTAGTAGTAGCGAGAACCAGAAATGAGATAACATCTATCGTCCTCGTGATCAGAATAATGGAGACCAAAGAGGAAGAGGAAGATATAGATGAGGACCAGGAAGAGGAGACTTTTGTGGAACCTGTTTCTAGTGCAAAGAAGGACATAGAGCCTATGAGTGTCCTCAACATCAAGGAGGGACAAATAGAAGAGTTAAGGGTAATGCACGAGTTGCACATGTAGATGAAGATGTCAAGTCTTCACATTTTGAGGATGCAAAAAGAGGAGAGGTTCTTGTTACTAGAAGAGCCTTGTTGAATGAGGAAAAGGAACCAACTCAAAGAAATAATTTGTTTCACACTAGATGTAAGTGTGAAGGTAAAGTTTGCAATGTTATTATTGATGGAGGTAGTACTGATAACCATGTTTCAGAAGAGATGGTTAATAAGTTGCGGCTGGAGAGAAGAAGGCATTTGAACCCATACTGGATTCCTTGGTTGTAGAAGGACCATAAAGCCTTGGTAAATAAAAAATGTCTGGTAAAGTTCAAGATTGGAAATTATTATTATGAGGTATTGTGTGATATTATGCCTATGTATGTTTGTCATATGTTGTTAGGAAAATCATGGAAATTTGACCAACGAGCAATACTTGATGGACATGCTGACACCTATTCTTTGACAAAGGATGGGGTTCATCATAATTTGAAGCCTTTGAAAGAGGCAGAGGAAAAGGTATGCAACAATGCAAGAATTTGTTTGGTTGATGGAAGAAAGTTCCTAGAAGGTATGAGGCATAAGCATGTGTGTTTTGCATTGATCCCTAGAGTTGATAAAGAAGATACTACTGAGGTACCTATAGAGGTTTCAAATTTATTAAATGAGTTTCAAGCTATTTTTTTTATAATGTATCTGAAGGTTTTCCTCCAATAAGAAAGATTAATCATCAGATGGACCTGATTCCTGGAGCTAGTTTTCCAAATAAGGCAACTCATCGTATGCCTCCAACAAAGAGTGAAATGTTGAACATACAAGTGCAAGAGTTGTTGTGGAAGGGATTGATTAGAAAGAGTTTGAGTCCATGTGTAGTACCTGCAGTACTAGCACCAAAGAAGGATGATGAATGATAGATGTGTACAAATTCTAGAGCCATTAACAAGATCACCATCAAGTATAGATTTCCCTTGATGAGAATGGATGAGATTATGGATTGTTTGAGTGGAACTGAGTACTTCATGAAGATAGATTTGAAGAGTGGATAGCACCAGATCTAAATTAAAGAAAGAGATTAATCTAGAAGACAACCTTTAAAACCAAGGAGGGCTTGTACGAGTGGTTAGTCATGCCTTTTGGGCTAACCAATACATCAAGCACATTTATGCAGCTTATGAATGAGGTATTGAAAGAATTTTTAGGAAAATTTGTTACTATTTATTTGGATGACATTTTGATTTTAAATAAGACATTGGAGGAGCACTTGATGCATATTCAAAGAGTTTTTGAGAAGCTAAGGGAGGAGAAGTTGATTAATTTGAAGAAATGTAGTTTTGTGAAGAGAGAGTTGGTGTATCTGGGATTTGTTGTCTTCGCAGAGGGTCTCAAAATGGATCCAAAGAAGGTGAGAGATATTATTGAATGACCTACCCCAAGGAATATTACAGAGGTAAGGCCATTTAATTGTCTAGCAAGCTTTTTTAGAAATTTTATTAAAAATTTAAGTAGTATTTGTGCACCTCTAACTGAAATAATGAGAGGGGATAGAAAATAGTTTTAGTGGACTACAAGAGCAACCAAAAAATTTGATATGTTGAAGAAGAAAGTTACAGAGCAACCTATTTTGGCACTTCCAAATTTCAATAAGGTCTTTTAGGTAGATTGTGATGCTAGTGGCACTGCCATAAGAGTTTTTGAGAGTCAAGAAGGTATGCCTTGTTAAATGATGCTAAGAAGAAATATTATGTCTATGATTAGGAGTTTTACAGTATAGTTTAGGCTTTGAAGAAATTGAGACACTATTTGTTGCCAAAAGAATTTGTTTTATATACTAATCACTAGGATTTGCAGTATCTAATAGTCAAGGAAAGTTAAATCAAAGGCTCTTAAAATGGGTTGAGCTTTTGCAGAGTTATACTTTTGTTTTGAAGTGTAGAAGTGGAAGGTCAAAGAGAGTCGCAGATTCCTTGAGTAGGAAAAATTTGTTGATAGAGATGAATATAGAGGTTGTTGGGTTCAATGAACTCAAGAGTTTGTATCCTAAAGATCCAGACTTTTTAGAAGCTTGGAAGGCTTGTTTGGAACTTGTTACATTGGATAGGACAAGATGGTTGGATTTCTTAATCCAAGATGGGATGTTGTTTAGAGGAAGCCAATTGTGCATTCCAAGGGGTTTTATGAGAGAGAATCTAATCAAGGAGAAGCCTAACAGAGGATTGGATGGACATTTTGGTCAAGATAATACCATTGCTCTTGTTAGTGAGAATTATTACTCGCCATAGCTACAAAAAGATGTGAAGAAGTTTGTAAAAAGTTACAGAGTATGCTAGATGGAAAAGGGAGCAAATCAGAATACTCGATTGTATTAGCCATTACCTGTACCTGAGAGGCAATGGGAGGATATTAGCATGGATTTTGTTTTTCGCTTGCCAAGGACACAAAGAGGGTAGGCTTCCATATTTGTGGTGGTGAATAGATTTTCAAAAATGGAAAATTTTATTCCATGTCATAAAAATAGCGATGTTGTTCATATTGTAGAGTTGTTTTTTAGAGAGGTGGTGAGACTACATGGTCTATTGAAGAGTATAGTTTCAGACAGACATACCAAATTTGTTGGTTATTTCTGGAGGATATTATGGAAGAAGTTGAAGATAGATTTGAAGTTCAATTTTGCACACCATCCTTAGATTGATGGACAAACAAAGGTGGTGAACAAATGGAGGTGGTGAACAAGAGTTTTGGTAACCTACTAAGATGCTTAGTAGGAGATAAGCCCAAGGGATGGGATTTGATTATACCATAGTTAGAATTTTCTTACAACAATTCTGTCAATAGGAGCACTAGTAAATCACCATTCCAAATTATGTATGGGAGTAGTCTAAGAACTGCTTCTAAACTAAGAAAGATGGATAAGGGGGAGAAGAGTAGTGTTGAGGTTGAAGATTTTGCTGAGCACCTAAAGAATTTGCATGAAGAGATGAAGAAACATATCAATAAGATGAACTCACAATATAAGGCTAAGGTAGATCAGAAAAGGAGTTATAAGGAGTTCTAGGTAGGAGATACTTCATGGTTCATTTGCAAAAGGAAAGGTTTCTAGTTGGTACATACAACAAGTTAAAGATGAAGAAGTTTGGACCATGTAAGATCCTAAAGAAGCATGATTCAGGAAATGCATATGAGGTAAAGTTTCCTAATGAAATTCATATTTCTCCTATGTTTAACATTTTAGATTTAACAAAATATCTTGAATGAGGAATTGATGAAGAAATAATAGAAGCACAATGGAATATCCCAACACCTACTTCAAAAAAGGAGAAGATAAAAGAAATTTTGGATAGTCCTGTGGGTAGAAGCATAAGAAACAAGCAATATGCAAAGTACTTGGTGAAGTGGAGAGGAAGGCCTATTGAAGACTCATCGTGGTTGTCTGAGGCTAAGGTTAACTGTCTTGGTTTTCCTCTTACTCCTAAGAAGTGACAGGGTCATTTTCAAATTACCTTGGGTGTCTGATGCAGGAGCATCCAATGGTGTAGGGCAATCTTGCATCACCCAAAAAAAATATTTTTCCTTAATTTCTTTAGTTGTTTTTAGTTTCATGATGGTACTTAAGGGGTGTAAGATAGTAAAAATTTAGAAAATATGAAAAATAATAACTTACTATTTTTAGTAAGTTGACCTAAATGGGCTCGTATGGACCTGAAAATTTACTCCAAGGAGTAGAACTGAAAAAATTTTTGATCATGAAAGAATTGTCTCAATACCCTACATGGTTTGGGAGCTATTAAAGTTTCTATCCCAAAAAATTTCTCCAATGCAACTTCAAATTCAATTATGAAAACCTTAGAGGCCCCAAAACAACTCGAAAAATGGACGAACGATCTCCAATGGGTATGGTGTTGTAGATCTCTTCAAAATGTTTCCAACGATATTTTATAATAGCAAATCAGATACTTGGATCAAAAGTTATGGCCCTGTGAAGTTGCCCCTCTAAAAAGTGAATTTCATTAAAATATCTTCCTAGGAAAGAAATCAAACGACGAGACTTTTGGTGCCAAAACAAAAGGGAAAGTTAAACTTTCTAGAACATTCTAGGGCGGTTATTGGGTAAAATAAAAAGGGATAAGTGGGGGTTCTAGAAGGTGACTCCATTAGTGTAGATTGTGGCTCTGAATAATATATTTTGTTTTCAGAGTTGATTTTGTTGTAAAGAATCAAGCCCATGAGGCTATAGAATGTAAGTTTTGAATATGTAATTTCATTTTTTGAAAACAATTGACAATGAGTTATTTTTCTGTCTTGCATCTTCTATGTTGGTATCTATTGTTGTGATTTGTGTGGGTTGCAGGCAATGTGGCCCTCATCAACATGTAACCATTAACATAAACCAAATTAGAACACATACACAAAATAATACAACATTGTTTTTTGGGTAAGAAGTAACTAAACCTATTTTTTTCCACCACTCATTTAATATCTGTAGACATGTAAAATGTACTGGTTGACATTGGACATCTGATCTTGATCACTAACATTGTTTTAGCCTAAATTATCCTTCGATCTAACCATTTAATCAAATACTTTTATTTGATTAAATTCATCAATATTCCTCTCTTAATTAAATAAATCAATTATCTAATTAAGTCACCCTTTCTTGATAATTAAATTAACCATTATGATCTAATTATCCTATTTAATTAGATAATTAATTTTATTTGATTAAATCTCTAAATTCTATCTATTAAATTAAATAAATTAAAACCTTATTTATTTTAATCTAACATCATCTTATTTAATTAAATAAATCAAAAGTCCTTATTTAATTAATCTTTTATCACATTTTTCTCATATTTGATTTAAATAAATCCACAAATTTAAGTCAAATAGGTCACATCATTTAACCCCTTCATTAAATCAATTAACCTTGATTAATTTAATCTCTCCTCATGTCCCATCCTCCATCTTTTTCCACTTGCACATGAAAATAAGATTATTTGATTTATTAAATCCCTATTTTCCTCAACAAGGCATCTTTTAAGGAATATTCCCAAGTTTGAATTCAAAATCCAAGTGGACTTTCTCCTTCCAACAAGGCAATTACTCCTCTTACAAGGTCCTTTTGCTTTGAGCCAAGTTGCATTCAATGCACCTTCTTTCCCTCTTACATGTCATTTCAACAAATTCAAAATTCAAATATATACATTTATTGACACAATCTTCAAAACTTGCACATCCTCCATCCATTCACACATTGACATGTGGCACTTTGTCATTGGCTAATTCTTAGTCCCACATTTCTCTATTTTGGACATTCTTCCATATTATCATTCTATAAATAAGAGGCTAATCTCCTCATTTCATCATCCACAATTTGAGCAAAGTTATTATACTCAAATCCATAGCAATTCTCATCCATTTTTATCCAATCTTAGCTAAGTTATGCAGATTTTTATCTTAGAGAACATTGAAGGTCTTCATCAAGTGAATCAACTTTCATCATCAAATCACCATTGCATCATTGGAGTTGGGAAAAGGGCCAATTTTCACATCAAATTGGCACCAATTCCCTAAAGAGATTAGGAGTTTGCTTGCTTTAGAATAAGATTTGACATGTTTTTATGTTTCCTTGTGTTCTTCATTTCATTTTCTATCTCTTTTTCTATTCAAATGAATTTCTTGAGGAATCTAGGTTCTAACTTGCACTTGATCTAATTTTTTGATTAGTTTCTTGTGCTATTGTAGGTATTTGGATTTAGGTTCAACATTTTGGCGCTAGAAGGAGGGAAATCTCACATTCTAATCACATTTTTTTTGTCAAAATTCTACATTTTTCTTTGTTTATAGGCTCAACATCGTTGTTCAGCACCGCTGGTTCTCCAATGTCGCTATATAGGACCCCTAACAATTCAAACTGCAACGCACCAGTCTTCTCGCCCATAAATTTGAATTCCAAACTGTGCCATTGAACTTGTTTGACCCGCGAGAATCTTTCAAAAAATAAAACTGCATCAATGGACAAAAGTGCGACACATTCATGCTCACTGGCTTGACTGCAGAGCGACAATGACTGGCAAGCAACGCTATATAGCACTGCTAGGAAATCAAACTGCGACGCTTTCATGGATTGCATTGCTGGAGGGGAGTATGAAGTGAAATTTAATTTACAACATGTGCTTTTTTTCAAATTATGGTTCTTTTGTTTGTTTTTTGCCTTTTTGACCTCTATTTTGCAGAATATAACTGATTTTTCTTATAGGTTGGATCGATCAAAGACGAAAAGGAAGAGAAGCATGAGGATGTCATTTCACAAAAACAAGTGTTTTTAAACACTCTAGTGTTTTTTTAACACTCTTGGAGGATCCATTATTCCTCTTAAGGAAAATTTGTCATCTTTTTATGCTTAGGGTTTACTAATTTCGTTTGGGCTTTAAAAAGAACTTTTTGAATTCTCATTACAAAAAGGCTTAAAAAGAACATTAGGATTCAAATTTACTAAAGTTTGTTTTGGGATTAAAAAATTGAACAAGGAAAATGTCACGCTTCCTTTGGTGCTTTTAAAACAAATTCACAATTGCTTTGAAAGGTTAAAATGAACATGTGCAACTTTGTTTTTGTGATTGCTTACTTAAACTAACATCATCGAAAAGGACGTATGCACTTCTCTTGCGCTTTACAATGATCTTGAGAATCAAAAGGCCTTTTTTATGATCTTAGGTTGAGATAAAGTAATCACCTCCACACTTCATTTTGGGAACTAAAATTGAACAAATCTTGCGAGTATGAGTTAGGTATATCACGTATGTTCTCCCTTTGTTTCTAAACGAAGGTCAATCGAACTACGGATGTGCTTGCTCGTTGTTGTTTACCTTTAGAGGGGCCTGCCTAAGAGACACATCCGAAAGGAGAACTCGAAGGTGACTCCAACCAATTTTTCATTCGGGCCGATATATAAATGGATAAGACTAAATTGTCAAGTCCTCATGGTATGTAGGCCTTAGCCGTATAGTGTCTTTCGGAATGGGGTACTACTGTAAAAATTATAAGAGCCCCTAGTAGGATTGATTAAAGCCTTTAGTGGTTTTCTAGATGCTCGCAACGTTTCATGTCCCCGATGTCTTGTCATTAAGAACCTTGTTTGTAGTAGCCAACTAGTCCATCCAACGAGTTTATCAAAGTGGTGCATTAGAACTTAGATTCCAAAAAGTTACTTGCCATGTTTGATCTTGGTTAAAGTATAGAGGTTAAGACTTCATTCTTAACATACCTTTATACTCTCTCCTTGGTTGCATGTAAAATCATCTCTTCTACTATGAAGGGCATGAGGAAAGCCCACCAAGAAAAATGTACCAATTGAGCTAGGATGTTATATTTCTTGTGAATCAAAACACTTTGCTTGTTCGAAAACATTTGGAAACAAACACTTAACATCATCATCAAAATTTCAAACCCTTTAGGAGGAAAATATAATTGACCAAATTCAAGTGTTATTGCTTGCCCTTGGGATTCACATCCTTAGAGGTTTCTAAACACTTGAACTTACATCTCAATTTTCCTACTAAAGATAAACAATAGGTAACCATTGCCTTGAATTCATCAAATTTCCACATAACATACTTTGTGGGATTCGAAGAAATTAAGACATTGGACATCTAGTTTGGAAAACCTAATCAAAGAAGTGTTTGTGGTAAAATAAAGTCACTAAGCAAAGATAACAAAATTGGCTCTCACATGTGTTGAAACCTCATGATTTCCAAGAAAGTCAAAATCCCAAAACCAAATTCCTGGAATCAAAGTTCAAAATTTAGGAGTCACAGTTGAAGGGTCATCAAAAGATACAATAGGAAGTGCAATCAAAAGAAACATATCAAGATAAGCAAAAATTTCACAAGGTTCTATAGACTCATCCCTTTGAACAATCTGGAAATGTATGCTCAATTTGAACCACTTCTTAGTTATAGAGGTCTATAGAAGCATTACATGCTCTTCAATATCGAGGTCTAGTAAACAAAGTATCTTTTTTTTAGGTACATCGTAGGATCAAAATCAAAATCTTTTTCATCCATCCTTCAACATCAAACCAAAATCACCTCACCATCATCTTTTGAAAAATATTGAAATTATCCTTCATGCTAGGCTTTTTGGAAAAAGTCAAAATCATCAAATCCTTGAGACAAAATCCTTGAAATCTTTGAAATATCAAATCATCTTTGGATAGGTATGTGTAGATGCATCCTTTTGCATATGCTTAGTCAAAATTATCAAAACATCTTATTTAGCTAGGTATATGTAGATGCATCCTTCTTCATATGTTTGGTTAAATTATCATCTTGTTTGAATAGGTGTAGGTAGATGCATCCTTCTCCCTACACATATTTAAATTATCATCCTTTGAGAAAATGTACCCCTTAGATAATCATCCAACATCTTATGGTCTATTTTTCAAAACAAACCAAAAAATCAAGTCAAAGACAATCCGAAAATCAAAATCTAAAAATCCAAAACATATCCAAAAGTCCTAAAAGTCTAGCATTCCCCTCAATATTTTCTCAAAAGAGTTCCAAGCATCCATGAAAGCATCCATATAACATCCATATCATTGTCATCCTTTGATCTTAGCATCATCCTAAATTTTTCTCTTTTGGGCCTAAAGATATATCAATCCAAAGAATTAGAGATTCATCACCCATATTCTTAAAAATTGATCCCTATTTTATGGTGCAGACTAGATCTCAACACAAGAAGAACATTGAAGCTGACAAGGAAACACCCACTTCAAGTGACCTAAGCCAAACAAACTTCAAAATGAATCCCGTTGAATCAATCAATCCTTTGACTAACTTTCAAAATCCACAAGAGGAAAACCAAGAAGAGGATATTACCTTTGGGATGTCACATGAAGAAATCACCAAAATGATCCAAAATCTGGAGAACCATAAGATCATCAATATCATGACGAGGCTTAACCATTCACTATACATGCTCGAACTAGCAAAACAAGGGGCCAGATTACCTTCTGATTTTGATGTGAGCTCTATAGTGGAACCATCTTTGGAGATCATGCCTCTAATTTCATCCACACTACCCATCTCATCTACACCCCCATCCCAAAGCATCACTCAAAACATCCCATAAATCACAACATCTTTTGCTCCAACTCAACCTAATGTTAATAAGGGAAGTGCATTTTTTAATGCCATTCAAACACACCCCCTTGTTAATAATCAAAACTTGGATGCAAACACCATTTTAGAACAAAACATACCCCAAAATTAGTTACATAAGTATGCCCCTCTCACTTTCCATGATCCTAATGATCCATCATCATCATCCTTCCATGCAACTCCCCAAACTTCTCTCTCCATAACTTCACAAGGAGAAGGTGACATGTTCGGACCTGGGGGCATTTTTTATACCACACCATTTCCTCAAGAAATCACATCTCTCACATTTTCACCTCTTCTGCCATTACCACCATTATCCACACCACTACTTGGCTTGGGGCTTCCACCTTTACCAAATATCAATCAAAATCAAACCAACATTCCAAAAATCAATCAAAACATCATGCCAAACTCTCAAAATTTGTCATCAACATCGTAACAACATATGACAACTACACAAGCAAGCAAGACATCATAAACCACCCCCCTAACATCTCAAAGCATGGTCTCTCAAGGACCAACCACATCGATTGCACCATCTACCACTGAAATCACCAACACGACATCACCTCTCACCACCACCACAAGCACCATTCCGAATCCACCACCACCCCCACCACCACCAAGCTCCATTATATCAAGCCAATACAACATGGCATTACAAGCAGCTCAACAAGCTGCTTATCAAAAGGCATTCCTGCAAGTACAAAAGCAAAAAGCTACACAACTAGCTACCCAAAAAGCCGCTCAAGTGGTACAAGATGCTTAAATTGCACAACAAGTGCAACAGGCTGCACAAGCCCAAGCCTTATTGCAACAACAACAATAACAAGCCACTCAAGCTGCTCAAGTAGCCCAAGCCGCAATACAAGCACAAAAATCTGCTCAAGCCCAAATTCTATTGCAAAAAAAGCAACACAAGCACAAGCACAAGCTCAGGCGCACACTCAATATTAAGCACAAGCACAATATCTTGCACAAAAACAAGCAACAAAACTACAAGCATATCAGCAAGCAATAAAACAATACCAAGAGAAGTAAGAAGTAGCCTAATTAGCAGCCCAACAAGCATTGTTGGTACAACAACAAGCACAACAACAGGCTCAACAACAAGCAATCTTAGCACAACAACAACAAGACCAACAACAAGCATTTTTTATACAACAAGTGCAAGCGTACATGGCTCAACAAAATGCACAGATATCACCAATCAACACATCAACCAATCCACCCATCACATCCACAAGCGAACCACCTCATAACACTTTCATCCCACCTCCTGATCCACAAAACGATGTGACAACACAAATTAGGTTGCTCTCGCAACAAGTGCTCAATCTTCAATAAGGATGAACCACAAGAACATCTAGTAACTTGTGCCCTTATCCATTTGATAGGAGCCTTGTGATGAAACCATTCCCGAAGGGATTTGAGATCCCCAAGTTTGACAAGTACTGAGGGACGGGAAACCTTGAAGATCACATCAAGGAATTCCAAGTTCATTGCATAGAAGTCGCGTATGACGATACTTATCTGATGCAGCTATTTCCCAAGAGTTTGGTGGGCCACACTATGGAATGGTTCTCTCACCTACCCACATGAATCAAGACATTCCAAGAAATCATAAATGCATTCATCAAAAACTATGCATGTAATATCGCCATGGATGTTAGTCTAGAGGAACTCTCAACTCTAAAACAAGGAAAGAATGAATCATTCGCTTCATTCCTACAATGATGGTGATCCAAGGCCAATCGGAGCAAGTGGATCATGCTCGAGGAACAACAAGTATGCACCATCATATCCAACCTTGACGACCTCTTGGAATTCCATCTCAAGGTCCAAGGGATCACCACGTACGACTAGTTGATTTCCAAGGTGCTTAACATAGAATGAGCCCTTACGAAACAACCAAGAGGATCAACTTCATATCCTGAACAACAAAATAATCACCCACCCACCAACTACAATGACAAACCTCACACATGGGAACAAAACAAAAATGTTACCAACGATGGTGTCATTGATGCCAAAGGTGTCTTTAGTGCCCCTTAGCAGAACACACCCACACCTCAACAACAAATCCAAAACCATCATCAAGTGAACACAATAACACAACAACCCAACAACCAAGCAATCAATAACGTCAATGACCAAAGTGGACCTCCCTAGCGAAACAAGAACTTCACCAAACGAAAGTACACCACTCTTGGGGAACCACTTGAAGTCATCATGAAGAAATTGCTAAACGAGAACCTTATCAAGATTCCCACCTATGAGAACTACCAAGAACAAGAATTTAAACTTCCTTTGTATAATGAAAATCAACTCTGTGATTTCCATAAAATCAAAGGGCACACCACAAACCACTACATGAGATTAAAGAACATAGTCCAAGATCTCATTGATAAAAGGATCATAAATGTGGAATAGCCAACAGGGAATCAAAATCTCAAAATATACACGAATTCAATGCCTAACCATGACAATAAAGGGAACAATAAAATTGACAAGGGGAAAGGTACCTACAAAAACATAAATCATGTGTATGAAATTGTTGTTGCTTCCCTAGATGAATACTGCACAGTAGTCACTATCAAAGGAGATCAAGCCGATTGTGGAGTAACCACAAGAGTCGACAAGGTTACCATGGCAGGATCATCCCAACCAAACAAAAATTCCATGTCCAATTTGAGATCTATTCCCAATGATTACAATGTCCTTGATTAGCTAAAAAAAACCCCAACACAAATCTCCATCATGGAGTTATTAAAAATCTCATCCGCCCACAAAAAAATCCTTGAGGATACATTGGCTTCATCCACCATCCCCATAGATCTTGATGCAGAAAAATTCCAAGCTATGATTGGCAATATCATTACCCTGAATCTCCTTACATTCTCTGACCAATATTTTCCCGCTCAACCATCTCATAACCATGCACTCCACTTAGAGGTCCTAGTGCAGAAAAGCAAAGTCAAGCAATTCTTGGTGGATGGGGGTGCAGGCTTGAATATTTGTTCCCTCAAGTTCAATAAGTAGTTAAAAATATCAGAGGATTCCATCGACAAGGGAAAAGGTATTACCATCAGAGCATATGATGATTAGGAAAGAGTGTCCCAAGGCACAATCAGAATCCCTATTCAAGTAGGGCCAGCTATCATGGAAACCACCTGTCAGGTCCTAGACCTTGACTTACCCTATAGCATTCTCCTAGGATGTCCATGGATCCAAGCAATGAAAGTAGTAGCATCAACATTCCATCAATGTGTCAAATTCACACATAAGGGACAAGAGGTCATAGGTCATGGAGATCCTAAGCCATTCTCCTACTGCAAGAACCTTGAGGAAAAATACTAAAAAATCCCTCAAGTGCGTAAAAATGATGAAGGGCCATCAACATCGTACATTGATCCAACCACTCTCGCATCCACTTCTGTGACAGAGACACCCACCACTCCTGCCATCCCCACCATATCTAATATCAAACTCATCATCTAGGATAATGGTTGCAGAGATTACACAATTCCCAAAAATGCTTTTGTGGTAGGAGAGTTACCACAATCTCCTAGGTCACGAGGATGTCCGCAATCAAATGAAGCCTCCACATCTCAAACATCTCATGAAGACTATCCCAACTTCACAAGTTGGGGAGATCTCGACCAAGAAGTCATAGAAGAAGACCCATCTCATCTCCTATATCGAGATGATAGACCAGCAACTAATCTACCAATGGATGATAGAAGCAAAGGTTTGCAAATGATGTTCACAATGGGCTATGACAAAAACTAGAGACTTGGACAAAATGACAACGAGCTTATAATACCTATCATTCCAGAGATGCGAAGGAGAAATATTGGCCTCAGATGTACCCCTCTGAGTATAACCATACGAGGACGAGGTCCCCCAGTTAAAGCAGTCAGGACTCCCCATGAACCAATGCTAGTTGAACTTCACTTACCTATATCCACTAGCTGTGTCATAGATAATTGCACTTTTGATATAACTGACATCTGTACTAGTAGTGATGACGAGGATCCCATAACAAACCTACCCATGATCTTTGAGGATACCACCCTTCTCATGATTAGCACCTTATCCTTTGAGTCAGACCATCAAAATCATGAAATTTGCCTAGTTTATCCCCAACTCATCGATTATGACCAATGAGGACCACTAGTTCTTGACACATTTGAAAACGATGAGGTGCTCTCAGAATTCATGGGACTACGGGATAACATTCCGTGTGGGGATCACAAATCAGGGTTCATCATTGAGCTAGATACACAGGCCTATTATGGGGAAACGATTGAATCCCTTAGTAGCAAAGGTGAGAAATTAAGAATAATATCTAAGTCCTTGAGTGAAAACCACACTGTGGCACTCTCCGACACGAAAAAAGTAAAAAGAAAGGATGCATCCAATGGTGAAAGCCTCTCTGAGGCACCTGAGGATGGGGGATTCAATCTTCCTTCCAGAGCTCTTCATCAAGAAAAATCAACAGTCCTAGTAGAAAAGTGCAATCCAATTATTCTAGGAACAGAGGAGACCCCGCACATCACATTCCATGTAGAATCATTACTGTCAGAAGAACAAGAACTCCTAGCAGCTTTCTTAAGAGAGAGACAAGTTAAATTTGCATGGAGCTATGTAAACATTCTAGGGCTTGATCTAGAAATTGTAGTTCATCATCTAGCGGTATATCCTAAAGCAAAGCCCGTCAGACAAAAGCTTAGAAAAATGCACCCTCAGATTGCCCTGCTAGTCAAAATGGAACTAAAGAAGCTATTAGATGCAGGATTCATTCAGCCTATAGATTATCTAGAATGGGTGTCAAACCTGGTTCCTGTCTCAAAACCTGATGGGCACATTAGAATCTGCACAGATTTTAGGGATTTAAACAAAGCATGTCCAAAAGATGATTTCCTGTTGCCCAACATTGACATGATCATAGACATGATGGCAAGACATGAAATGCTTTCCTTGATGGACGGTTTCTCAAGATACAACTAGATAATGATTGCTAAAGAAGACCAACAAAAAATTGCCTTCACTTGTCCATGGGGAAGTTATTGCTAGAATATGATGCCATTTGGCTTGAAGAATGCAGGAGCAACATACCAAAGAGCCATGACATTAATCTTCCATGACATGATCCATAAAACTGTCAAAGATTATGTCGATGATATACTAGCCAATCCAAAAAGAGGAAGGATCACATAGAAACTTTGAGCACCATCTTTGATAGGTTGGAGGAATACAAAGTTAGATTAAATCCAAAGAAGTGCGTCTTTTGCGTACAATTAGGAAAGTTGCTCGGATACATAGTATCAATGAGAGGTATTGAGGTAGATCCAACAAAAGTAAAAGCAATCCTTGAGATGGAGGCACCCAAAACATTGAAACAACTAAGAAGTCTCCAAGGTAGGCTTCAGTCCATCCGAAGGTTCGTAGCACAACTAGCAGATAAACATAATCCATACTTTCACCTACTTCACAAGGGAGTAGTGTACAAATGGGATAACAAGTGTGAAGAAGCCTTCAATAAGATCAAATAATATCCACTTACACCACCAGTCCTAATGCCATCAATCCCAAGAAAGCCATTAATTCTTTATGTATCAGCAACAATAGCAGCCCTTGGGGCTCTCCTAGCTCAACATGACGAAAACGGGATAGAAAGGGCCATTTATTACATTAGTAGAACAATGGTTGGGCATGAGTTAAACTACTCGTTCATTGAAAAGCATGTCTAGTAGTAGTGTTTGCTTCATAGAATTTCAGACACTACATGCTAGCACACAAAATAAAACTCATCGCCAAAATCGACCCTCTCAAGTACTTACTATCAAAGGAAATGCTCACTGGAAGAATGGCTAAATGGGTCATGATACTATCAAAATATGACATTGAATATGTAGAGCGAAAAGCAATTAAAGGCCAAGTCATTGCATATCAACTTGCAGACGCACCAATCTATTTAGAGAATCCTCTCATCTGAGAGTTTCTAGACGAATCCATCTTCAACCTCAACAACGCTGACCACTAGAAACTTTACTTTGATGGCTCATATATGCAACATGGATCAGGAGTTGGTGTCTTCTTTATCACCCCACAAGGGGACTACATACCAAGGTCCTATAAATTGGCATTCCCATGCACCAACAACATAGCAGAATATGAGGATTTAACCATAGGTCTCAGAATAGCAGTGTAGTGGCACATCATGGCCCTTAGGGTATACGAAGATTCTCAATTGATAATAAACCAATTGAACGGTGAGTACTAGACTAAAGATGATAAGCTCACTCCATATAAGAAACTGGTAGAGAATTTAAAAGAATCTTTTATCGAGATCACATTTGAGCAAATTCCCAAAGCCAACAATAGAGTAGTAGATGCCATGACAACAATTAGATCCTACTGGAAATCCCTAGCAATGTCCTAAGATATGAATTCTTAGTAGAGCAGCTTCTTGTGCTTGCATTCAAGGTACGAGAGTCAAAATTTGTGTGTGAAATCGTTGGACCCGGTGATCCCTAGTACCATGACGTTTATACCTACCTACGAATAGGTGTCTTGCCTGCTGACTTACCCTCAAGATTGAAAAGAACTTTCATTAAAAATTCCTCTAGATTTTCCATATTAGGAAATACCTTATATTGAAGAAGCATAGAGGGAACCTTACTACATTGCCTTAATATTGAAGCCTTGACAACTTTAACTCAGGTGCACAATGAGATTTGTGTTTCACACTCGAGTGGAATGACCTTGGCTAAGAAATTTCTGAGGATGGGGTATTATTGGCCTAGAATGGAAAGGGAAGCACACAACTATGTCAAGAGGTGTCTACAATGTCAGCAGCATGGGGACCTCATCCATGCTCCAACTCAAGAACTTCATACCATCATCACACCATGGCCCTTTTTGTAGTGGGGACTCGATCTCATCGAAAAAATCAATCCCACTTCATCTAATGGCCACAAGTTCATCATAACCACCATCGAGTACTTTACCAAGTGGGTGGAAGCCATACCCATGACATACATAATTGGGAAGCAGCTATCAAAGTTCATCCTGAACTATCTCATTTGCCGATATAGTGTCACACAAGCCATCATCTCAGATAATGGAACACCATTCAGAAATCAGGATGTCCATGACTTGTGTGAAAAATTCAAAATCCAACATCGCTTCTCCACCCCATACTATCCCCAAGGCAATGGCCAAGCAGAAGCCACTAATAAAACCATTTTAAAGATCCTTAAGAAAATAGTCAATGACGCAGGTCGTGACTTGTATCTGTAGCTCAATCCCACCCTCTAGGCCTACCGAACTAGCATCCACACACCCACCGACGCCACCTCCTCCTTGTTCTACAAATCAGAAGCAATACTCCCCATTGAGATTGAGCTCCCTTCACTAAGAATATCACTGCAAAACCTCATCACGGATGAAGAGTACCGAGTATCACAACTGAATGAGTTGGAGCTATTGGATGAGCAACATATAGATGCTTTAAATCATCTACAAGTCTATTAGAATAGACTTAAGAGGAGCTATATAAAGAAAATCAGAAGCAGGGCTTTCCAAGTCAGAGAGCTGGTACTAAAGGAGAATCAAAAGAACGTCCCAAATCCAAATAGTAAAGGAAAATTTGAACCCAACTGGTTGGGACCATTTGTTATCACAACAAGTTATAAGTCAGGGGCATATAAGTTATTGTAAACATGCAAAATTAGCATCATGCATTTAATTAGGTCCATTCATCAAGAAAACCAAGTTCATATTCATCCGCTCATTAAATAAATCAAGCTCATCAAATCCATTCACCAGGTAAATCAGGTCTATTTAATTTATTCCTAAGGTTATCCATTTAAATTAAATAAATCAACTTTATTTAATTTAAGTCTCACATCCCCCTTTTAATTAAATAAACCAAACTTTATTTAATTGAAATCCAAATGCATATTCCATCCCTTTTTGATAAATAAATAAATCAAAATATTTCAATCAAATAAGTCAAAATCCCCTAATCATCACCTAATCTAATCTAATCTTGATTAACCTAATCTAACCACCCATCACATCCTCTAGCTTTTCCCACTTACACCAATAAATCATTTTAATTCATTTATAAAATCAACATTTTCCATCAACATGGAATCTTTGAGGAATATTTCCTCAAATTTGAATTCAAAAGCAAGTTGAAATGTACATCCAAAAAGGCATTTAATAGGTCTTACATGTCTCTTACATGTCCCTTGCAAAGGTCAAAGTTAGCATTTAACTCTCAAATTCAAATTTGAACCTTCCCTCTTTGGCACATTGACCAAAATGTGCTCATTCCTCATCCTATCACAAGTTGACAAGTGGCTCCATCTCATTGGTTAAATCTTTGTCCCACATTCATCCATTTGGCTATTTCTCTAATGAAAATAATCTATAAATAGAGGCACCATTCTTCAAAAAATCATCTACAAAGCTCATGCAAAGTCACTCTCTTCACATTGAGAACTAATTTTTTCCATTGCATCCTAATCATTAGCATTATCAAGGGTTGGGAAAGGGTCACTTGTCACAAGTGACACCAATCCACTATAGAATAGGTTATTCATTATGCTTTTTAGAATTTCAACTAACTTGTTTTGTTGTGTTGTTTGTAGAGCATAATGGATTATTTCATAAAGAGTTCTATTTTGTTTGTTTTCTTTAAACTAACTTCATGATGATATACACTATGGAATAGAGTTTAAAGTTGCATATTTAAAATGGTGCTACATATGGCGCTAGAAGGAGGGAATACATAGTCTTTGTTTCTGTTTGATGCATACTGTCAGAATATAAAGTCGTTTGTTTTTGCTAAGGCATTAAAATCTACATATTTATAGGAATCTAAAAGTCTGTTGTCTCTGATTAATGCATTAGACAATGATATATATTTTCTTACTTATATCCACTTCAAGCTTTCTGTTTCCATTTCTTAGTTCATCCTGCATGCTTGATTTAGTGTAAGCCAGTCTTCAAATTTCTTTTGTTTACCATTACCACTAATCTCCATAAATACATGCATTATTACTGTCATTCTGATTTCTTTAGTTTTGAATTAGAATTCCTTGCTATGAAGATGTTATTCTCATGAAAATTCTGATCGAGCTACCAGGATTTGAACCTTGGACCGACAGGCATTTTGAAAGCGAATCTAAGTTGTCACAAAACAATCTTTAAGCAACAATGTTGATACTGGTATGTGATCACCAAAATCTCTGGGACGTCAGCTCCCAAGGGAACTCCCCAAAAAGTCAAGGAGCGCTGTCTAATCCCAAAAAAACTCTTAGCGTGCAAAATTTTCTCAAAGATATTCTTTGGCGTTTTCTATTTATTTCAATGCTTTTTAGAGATACCTTCAAATCTCACTATGTTTTCTCAAGATATGCTGGTAACTGTGCGAATGGTGAAATATCTTTAAGTTAAACATGATGCAATTAATACATCTGTGCGCTTTCCCATGGAGCTCGGAGTTCATGTGTGCCAGTCTATAGTATCAGTTCTTTTCTTTCTTTTTTTATGCAAAGTACAAAGAAATTTGTGCTCAATCTTTTTATATTGCAATCTTTTTGTCTTCCCAATCTTTTGATATTGTTTTCACTTCTGTCTATCTAGAAAGATACCATACATATCATTCAAAGACTCATCGTATTCACATCAGCGTAGGTGTCTCAGAATTCCCAACAATTAATGCTTGTGTATCCAACTACCTGCCTTTCCTTACTCCCACGCGGCCTCCATTAAGTCCCATTTGCACATCTCCTAGACTAGATGATCATTGTTCTAGCTTTATACTATTGTGTTAATCATCACTCTAGCTTGGCCTGAATGATTCTCTATAGCTACAACTCTAATGGGAGAAGAAGATGTCTGTTGGGCAGAGGAATGACGTGAATGACCTCGTACATGTAATTATCGGTGATTTTTTTTTATTTTTGTTGACATAAATCACATTGAATGCAGTGTATGCAAAGCTCCTCGGACATGCCCACAGAAGCTATAAGGCTGTCATTACTAGTAATTCGAAGAAAACATTAAAAATTTATAGATAAGGCAGCTAGGCTATGGAACTGTCAATTCGCTCCAATATTTAGCTTTCAAAAGATATGGAACAATCACAAAATATTATCTAATAAGGCCATCTACCCTCATTGGTACAACCATAAATGTTTTTGAGATTTCTATATTTGTTAGTATTATGATAAAACTTAAAACCATTCGCCAAAAGTTCTGTTATGCAAAAAGTTGTTCCCACTGTCTTAATCCCTCTACCAAATCTGCCATTCTATTTTATGCTCTTTAGGAAGCTATCAAAATAGTTGACAACTATACACCACTGGTATGTGCCTCACTAGTCTTGAATGCGCCTCCAAAAGTGTGTTATGCTTTTTTTTTTATGATAAAATAACATCATTTGGTGTCTGTGCGGAGCGTGGTTCCGACAACATTATGCTCTCCATTTCATCTAAGAAATCAAGTTTCACTTCAAATCAATATTCATCTCATTTTCTATCTGTTTCTTGGACATTGATTATTGAAATATAGTGTCATATCAGAAATCAAGTTTCATGTCATAAAAAGATTGATAACAGGCTGTGGGGAAGTCAAGAGAAAGGAATGAGTAACTTGCTACTGGTCAACAAATCCATCTGGTGATCCTTCTCTGACTTTAGCAGTGTGCAGGAGGAGTTAGAATTTTATTTTAGTTTTTTACGACTTTGCTGGAACTATTTAACTCGCCAAATTTAAGAAGTGGAGTGATTTCTATGCATATACAGAGGCCTGTGTTTTATTTTAACTTTTAACACTTTTCTTAGTCTGTTGATTTCTTTTTTTTTAGCAGGAAAAAGGGGAGTGCCTTGGCTTAATTCTAATCTAGAGGTGCTAATGTTTGGAAAGTTTCATTTTTATTATCCAATTTGATTATCTTGCATACAAGATCTTTCTAAACTTGATAGTCTCCTATAAAGCACTCCATGGATTTTCTTGAGTAGTTAATTTGAAAAACTTTAGTGTGAAAATAGGATGTGTTCATTGATTACTTTTGTTGCTAACGTAAGGATGTTGGGCACATGAGATTTTGAAATCAATTGATCTTTTATGAATTTTATATATCAAAAATGGAGATTTTGAAATCAATTGTTCTTTTATGGAAATGAATATAAGAGTTATTATATGCCTTATCAAGTTTATTTTCCTCAAATGATTGACATTTCTAATGTATACTTTTATCATGTACCATGCATGCCTAACTCTTGTTTGTAAATCTTCTATAGGTAAAGGTGAAATCGACATTGGAATCGAGCATTGGAGTTGAGCGAAAACAAAAGCAAGATTGGAGTGAAGAATTTAAGCATCAAACTTGAAACCCAAAAGCATTTTTAAATGGTCTGAGCTTCCGTCGCATGCCTTAATTTTCTGTTTTAGGCTAACTCATATTTGGTTTTTGGATTTAAAATGAACATTACCTAGGCTTTCAATTATCATTGCAAAAGGGTTAAAACGAACTTTAGGCAAATTGACTAGATTTTGTTTAAAGTTAACAAATTGAACAAGGAAAGTCTCTCATTTGTCCTTTGGTGCTTTAAAAATAATTCATTATTGTTTTGTGGGGATCTAAAATGAACATGTGCTATTTCTTTTTGTGAGGGCTTACTTAAACTAACCTCATTGGAAAAGGACGTATGCGCTTCTCTCGTGCTTTATAGCGATCTTGAGAATCAAAAGGCCTTTTTCGTGATTTTAGGGTAAGATAAAGCAATCACCTCCACACTTCATTTTGGGTTTAAAATTAAACAAAATCTTGTGCGAGTGTGAGTGAGCTTATTGCATGTGTTCTCCCTTTGTTTCTAAACAAGGGTCGATCGAACTATGAATAAGTTTATTCGCTTTTGTCTATCTTAGAGGGTCTGCCTTGGGGAAAAAGTACTCACCCAAGTGAACGACTCAACCGATAACACTCTAAAGCCAAGAGTATTTCCAATCGGGATATAAATGTGGGTATTGGAAGAAACGCCAATATCACGCAGTTGATTCCGACAAGATGGATCCGAAAGGGGACTCTCGCTGTATGGGTCAATCTCCATGAATGGAAAGTCCGAACTAAAACCCTTGTTTGTAGCAACCAACCAATCCATCCAACGAGTTTATCAAAGTGGTGCATTGGAACTTAGATTCCAAGAAGTTACTTGCCATGTCTGATCTTGGTTAAAATATAGAGGTTAAGACTTCATTCTTAACATACCTTTATATTTTTTCCTTGGTTGCATGTAAAATCATCTCTTCTACCATGAAGGGCATGAGGCAAGCCCACCAAGAAAAATGTACCAATTGAGCTAGGATGTTATATTGCTTGTGATTCAGTTTGAAAACACAGTGCTTTGATCGAAAATATTGGAAAACCAACATTCAACATGAGCATCAAATCTCAAACCCTTTAGGAGAAGTAAATATCCTTGAATGAATTCACATGCTATTGCTCACCCTTGGGATTTTATCCTTAGAGGCTTCTAAGCATTTGGATTTCATCTCAATTTGCTCCTGCTAAGGTCAACAATAGGTAACTCTTGCCTCAAATTTCCTTGGTTTCCGCATAATACACTTTGTGGGATAAGGGGAAAGTTGAGACATTAAACATCTAGATTCAAAATCTAATCAAGAGTGTGTTTGTGGTAAAAAAGAATCCATTAAGCAAAGATTAAATCAATTGGACCCCACATATGTGCTTGGCATCTTTTGGTCATATGGTTTTCATGCGAACATTGATCTTTTGATTTTGAATTACTTTTAGAGAAAGGCATGTTCTTCACTATCTTGGTCTCAGAAACAAGTCCTTCCTAGATTCATTTAGGATCAAATCAAACACTTCATCCATCCAAAAATTTATCATCTTCATCCCACAAACAACTTTAGAGCTTTAGAAACATCATTCTAGACTTGGGTAAATCATCAAAATCAAAATCACCTTGTTTAGTTAGGTGTATGGGAATGCATCCTTTCTCATACATTTAATTGAATTAGCAATCATTTGAACAAGTTCATCCTAAGATCACATCCAACATCTTAGGGTTTACAAGTTCATTATCCAATCAAAATCAAACCCTAAGTTTAGTGTTGATGCAAAGTCCCTAAATATTCAACTCTCATATCATTCACCCCTTTTCATCCTTCATCTCATCATTGGTCCTAAACACCTTAGAGGTCACTTTTACAACAAGGTCAAAACACAAGATGAAAATGGAATATAAACTTGATCCATACATCATGAGTAATCCAAGTCAACCAAACTATCAAAGCCTTACCAATTGATTTTCAAATCTCACATTTATACATTCCATACATGGGATCATTGTCTCCTACAAACATTAATGGTACAACAAATGTGAGTATGCCTAGTCAAAATATTGGAACACCTTTCCTGATGGTAGCTCTAAATCCAAACCTACAAGTCTGTCAACTGAACAATCAATGTATGAGCCTTCAAATGAACAAAATCATCCCACCAAATCCATACATGCCAAAAGTGAATATACCAAGTACAAGATTACCAAACATGAATCCAAATTTTTTTGGGATAAATATGTTTGCGAATCATACAAATGTTGTTCAGAGTCCAAACAAGATGTTAACGACTCCAAGACACGGTGACACCATGCAAAATCAAAGTTACCTAAATCAAGACAATGTTCAATTTCAACCTATAATGCCAAATCTGAACACCATCCCAAATCAGAACATTGTCCAAAATCAATTTGTTCATGATCCCATTTAAAAATCACACGTATGCATCCCAAATATGCTTGAACAAAAACCAAATCAACTATACCAAGGGAGTCAAGATCGAAATCAAGATCAAATTGCTATACTTACCAAAATAGTTGAGCCATTGCACCAAGAGACATCTCCACCACCATTACCCATATCAACATCATTCCTTAGTTTAGGGCTTCCCCCTTTACCTAGCGCCAATCACTCCATCCAAATCAATCCAACTAACACCAATCAAGCCATCACATCAAATCCTTTGAATATACCATCAACATCCCACCAACAAATGGTATCTAATTAAATGACAACATCAATCCTGAAAAATCAAAATATGGTCTCCCAAGGACCTATCACCTCGGTCATTCTAACCATTCCTATCACCTCGATCACTCCATCCACCCCTATCACACCCATCATATCTCAACCCCTCACTACCATGATCGCTCCAAGCGTATTTCAACCACTTGTCACTACATCCAACACGATCCCAAATCCACCACCACTACCACCAAAACCAAACACAACAAGACAATATAACATTGCACTAAAAGCTCACCAAGCCTACCAAAAGGCCATCCAACAATATCTAGCCATGCAACAAGAAACACAAGCTCAAAAAGTGCAACAAGCCTCTCAAGCTACCCAAGCCTCTCAAACAAAAACATGAAAAATGATAACTATTGGGGATAATGATGAACATTCAACCACTGGTGATAGCATTGACAATCTCCCCACCACAATTGTTGAAAGCAATGATCAAGATCTATCCATCAAAGAGAACATAGAAGATGTATCTATCTCATTCGAAGATCAAATCAACATACATCAAGAGTCACTTTTTGATCATGATCAAAATCCACCAACAATACCCAACAATGATCCAATTCTAGAAATGTCAACATCATTTGACCCTATGGTTGAAGACATTCACAATCTCTTTGCCACAATTGTTGAAAACAATGTTCAAGATCTCTCAATTAAGGAGCATATTGAAGACATTTTTACCCCATCTGATGATCAACTCACCATACATCAAGAGCCACTTTTTAGTGATCTATTTCAAGGAGTGTTAGGATTATTTGATCCTATTGACATAATGCACGATCCATTGACCAATAATCATGATGAAAATGTCTCTACATCGCCTAATGAGTTAGAGGACATATCTCAAAGATTTATTCCAAAGCATGATCAACATCTTTCACCAAAGTCTAGCAATGGTCCTTTCCATGACATGTTGACACCCTTTGACCTCATGGTTATAGATATTGAAGGAACCTTGAACTCAACACTAGAGGATATTGAACCACTTTCCATGTCTAATGACGACATCCAAGAACCATTTATAAGCAATCCATCCTTTGAAACTGACCCATGTCAAGAACTTGATCCAAGGCATGTCGAAAGCAACTCCAAAATCATTCAAGATCAAGAATTTGTATCTTCAAGATACTACAATGATCTAATGGACACTCTCCTATCTATGCAAGATGATCATATCCATGTAGCACATACTCCTCCATCTACCCATGAGATAATTTTTGCGGATGGATACGTAGATGATCTTCATTCAAAACAAGATTCCTTTACTCTTGATAGTATTACACAAAAAGAGCAGGTTCTTGATTCTTATAGTCAAACATAGTTGTCAACATCTGGATCAGACATATCCCAAATTCAAACTGAGGACATCAGGTATGAGGATATCCAACATTATCCACTCAAGGAAACAAGTAAGACATAACAATATAATCTAGAGTTAGTAGAACAACAAGTTGAACTAATGTCATCTATAGTGGCTATCTATTAGAGAATGCTTATTGAAAAAGACATCTTAGAACAGGTGGAATCAAAGCATGAAGGCACTACTACCACTATATTGGGGGAAACTTCGTCTCAAGAAAACGTCAACATAGGGAGCACGGAGAATCTTTATGGTGAAACCATTGCCAATACTACAACCAGCCACGCTAGGAATCTTCATCCACCCATCACCCCATCCACAAATTGGGACCAACATCAAAGGAAATATTTGAATCAAAGTTCAAAGAATGTTATGAAAGAAAAAGAAGCTGAGAAGCATAATGGTTAAATAAAATACGCATGGATACCAAAACATACAAAGAAAGATTATCCCTATCAGACTCCATCAGTCAAAGAAACTATGGGGAAAATAAAAAAGGGAAAAATATCCATCAAAGATGTCCACAAAAGAAAAAGCAGGCTTTTCAAGCAACGCAAAAAGTGTATCAAGTAGTTGGTCCTAATTCAATGCACACTTTTATATCCACCCATCATTGCTCATCTTCCCACGTTTAGAGAGTCAAACATTCCAAGCTGTCAACCAATCCATCTCCTATCCCTAAACACACTCCATCCTCACCTCCACGCATGATATCCAATTCTCACATTGACCATGTGTTGGCAACGACCCTTCATCATAAGGATTTAGAAGGCACTCTATTGCGATGTGCGCACAAAGACAAAGTCAACTCCAATGCCAACAAAGTAGATCAGGAATCTCAAAAGTTGCATTCAAGTGCACGTATCTTAGCAAAGCAACTTCTTCAAGAAGGATATCGATGGAACATTATGACAGGGGCATCTACATCAGCAACACCTTGTGATTTAGCACGAGCTTAAAATCTTTCAAAAAAATCCAAAAAATATAAAAATATAAAAATCCAAAAAATCAGAAAAAAGGATTGAAAATAGTAAAGAAAAAAATAAAAAATAAAAAATAAAAAATAAAAATCGTCCTCTAGTGAAAACTGCATGGGCGACACTTTGGGCAAGACCATGAAGAAAACTTGGCAAATAGGCATCATGTGTAGAATCAAGTATCTACATGCGCCACTTCAGGTGAAAGCATCTCATCCCATTCGTAATAAATCAAGCATTCCATCCATCTTATCCATAATAAATCCATTCATCCATAAACCATTTATCCAATCCATTTTCATCCATCTGCATCCATCATCCAAGTTATCTTGATCTTGATGAAAGTTTGGGACGCACTTTACACTTGCATATGGTAAACATCTTGACATGGGTCATTTTCATTGATCCTATCCTAACCCAACATTATCTAAGCCATGAAACATTATCCAATGAGCATTCTTTATCTGAAAACCTTATCTTATCACAAGATAATCCTTGGAATTCTTTGCATGCTTACCATATCCATCCATCCATGACATTCCATACATTGCTAGACACTGGGGGCAGATATTTACATCTTGCTTCTGGAATAAATCTTGATCTATATCCTCCAACTTATGTGGTGATCCAAACATTGGCAAACGTGAAACCAAATTGGTCAAAGCATTTGTGATCCAAAATCCAAATCACTAGCCCATGGCATATTTTGATGAGAAGACATTCCTTATCAAGTTGCATCGAACATCAAAAATCAATCCAAACAATCAATATCAGTCACATCTAATTTACACTTCAAACATCACGTCAAATCATTCAAAACAATTTTGTTCCAAATCAAGTTTCAAAATCCTGATCAATCAAATCCGATCAACCCATCATCATCTTGGGATATCATTCCCAATCATTGTGTTGCTTAACACTATCCTTGCATTGCTGTGCATCCTCAACAATGTTATCATCATCAACCTTGATCAATCAATCCTTGCATTGTTGTGGATCCTCAACAATGTTATCATCATCAATCCTAATCAATCAAATCCTTGCATTGTTGTATATCCTCAACAATGTTATCATCATTATCAATCCATCGATTTGATCAATCAACCTTAGCTTGGTTTTCAACAAAATCCCAAATAGAGAACTGATATCATCACACATGACCATATCCAAATCGTCAAAAACATGCCAAAATCCAAAGACATTCAAAAAACACAAAATCCAAAAACATTCATAAAATCTCACAAAATCCAAAAACATTTGAAAAATAAAAAATCAAAACATTTGAAAAATCCAAAAACCCAAAAATAGCCTCAAAACATTCCAAAAACATCAAAACCATCCAAATATTTGAAAAAATCCATCTGTCCCATTTCGCTTTCACCCGCAATAATCAATCATCCATAATAAACTGATCGCCACCTTCATCCTTTGGAAAAACAACATAAACATTCACAACAATTGGAAAAAGCAAAGCTTCAATCGTAAAATCAAAATCGAAGCAACAAATCATTAAATGCAAAATAAAACTCTTGATCAATCACAAACATGTCAATCAACCTTATATCAACAGCCTATCAATCAACTTATCAACCCATCATCATCCTCTACAATGTATGTCCTAGGATATATCGTTCCGAAAATGGGCATCATTTTGGATATCACTTTGGATTCTTATCCTATAAAAAAAAATCCCTTTTGGCTAGAGATATGAAGAACATTGACTTGTTTGCGTACTTGGTCTTTTCTTTTGATTTATCTTATTGCTCTCATTTAAAGGACCTCTCGATGATATCCGAACAAAGGATTTAGAGAGATAGGAATGGGGAAAAAATCATTATCCTTTTGTCTGTTGTGCTTGTTGGACGTTCTTGTAAAATAACTTGGCGAATACTTGCTTCGTTAGGTACATCCTAGCAAAGTTTCTGTATGTCAAGTGTGAAAAAGAATACTCCTATTTGCTTGTTGAGTCAAAGTCCATCGTACTAGGTACAATGCCATCCTTGTTCTTTATACCTTGATGCATCGTATCTATGTGTGTTATCAAACATAAGGTAAGTAGCCCTTTTAAAATCCCAATCTTTGATAAGCAAATCATCCATCTATTATCATCATTTCTCATCATCATCTTTCATAAAGTTGGCTTGTTGGATCCTCTTGTCATCATCTAATTTCTTCTTTTCCGCACTAACATCATGTCATGAATAGTTAATCATCATCACCAGTGCATCCATCTTGCATCCACAAACCATCAGTATTTGGCATATCATCCCACATGCATGTTCATCATCATAATATAGATCTGTTAGTCTAAGCATCTTATAAATCATACATTTTGTATAATCACAACATATCACATCATCAATCTCATCCATCTCACATCATATCATCATTTAAGTTGTTTAAGATAATATAGATTTGTTATTCTAAGCATCTTAAAACCATCTCATTTGCATCATAATCCATAACCATCCATTTTGAACCTCTTTATCGTAAGATTGACCCTCAAATAGAATCTTTTCGCTTGATCTCTCGAGGGGGCAATGTATTAGTGTACTTCTTTCCACTAGGGCATCTGAAAAAATCAGAAATTTTTTGAATTTTGTTCATGGCAAGTTTATTCTTTGAACCAACGCAACAAGTACATTGCTTCAAAGAGGGGCAAAATGTAGACATGCAAAATTAGCATCATGCATTTAATTAGGTCCATTCATCATGAAAACCAAGTTCATATTCATCTACTCATTAAATAAATCAAGCTCATCAAATCCATTCACCAGGTAAATCAGGTTTATTTAATTCATTCCTAAGGTTATCCATTTAAATTAAATAAATCAACTTTGTTTAATTTAAGTCTCACATCCCCCTTTTAATTAAATAAACCAAAATTTATTTAATTGAAATCCAAATGCATATTCCATCCCTTTTTGATTTAAATAAATCAAAATATTTAAATCAAATAAGTCAAAATCTCCTAATCATCATCTAATCTAATCTAATCTAATCTAATCCTGATTAACCTAATCTAACCACCCATCACATCCTCTAGCTTTTCCCACTTGCACCAATAAATCATTTTAATTCATTTATAAAATCAACATTTTCCATCAACATGGCATCTTTGAGGAATATTCCCTCAAATTTGAATTCAAAAGCAAGTTAAAATGTACATCCAACAAGGGATTTAATAGGTCTTACATGTCTCTTACATGTCCCTTGCAAAGGTCAAAGTTAGCATTTAACTCTCAAATTCAAATTTGAATCTCCCCCTCTTTGGCACATTGACCAAAATGTGCTCATTCCTCATCCTATCACAAGTTGACAAGTGGCTCCATCTCATTGGCTAAATATTTTTCCCACATTCATCCATTTGGCTGTTTCTCTCATCAAAATAATCTATAAATAGAGGCATCATTCTTCAACAAATCATCGATAAAGCTCATACAAAGTCACTCTCTTCACATTGAGAACTGATTTTGTCCATTGCATCCTGATCATTAGCATTATCAAGGGTTGGGAAAGGGTCACTTGTCACAAGTGACACCAATCCACTATGGAATAGGTTATTCATTATGATTTTTAGAATTTCAACTAACTTGTTTTGTTGTGTTGTTTGTAGAGCATAATGGATTATTTCATAAAGAGTTCTATTTTGTTTGTTTTCTTTAAACTAACTTCATGATGATATACACTATGGAATAGAGTTTAAAGTTACAGATTTAAAATGGTGCTATAGTTATCAAGACCCAAAGGGGAACCTCTGCAAGAGCCCATGAATAGCTCTCATCTCAAAAAATTTTATGCCTAACCTTTCAAGGTATAGATCCAAAAATTAAAAAATAGAAAATGTCCTGAAAGAATGGTCACCTTGGTGAAAACTTGGCAAACAGGTGTCTTGGTGACAACAAAAAATAAAAAAAGAAAAAAATCCAAAAACATCAGAAAAAGGATAAAAAACAGTAAATAAAAAAATCATCCTCTAGTGAAAACCACTTTGGTTGTACTTTGGACAAGTACCTTGGTGAAAACCTGAGAAACAGGTGCCTTGTGTAAATAAGCACTTTGCATCCACCAGGAACTCTACAGCTTGTTCTACATCATCCATCATCCATAACATTCGGTTGTCCATCCATCACTCATCCACCTGCATTCGCACCATAGCTTGGTCCTATGTTCCTATCATGATCCCTCCTAGTACTACTCAACCCATCCTCAAGGTCAGTTTATCCTGCCTTTATTGAAGCAGTCTATTGCATCATGCTAGGGGCATGTTCTCATGTGATTGGATTCGTATATATTCTCGAAGTCCCAAAATCAGAAAATACAAAACATCAGAAAAACCAAGAAAA
Organism: Sequoia sempervirens; assembly: GCA_007258455.2. NCBI lineage: Eukaryota > Viridiplantae > Streptophyta > Pinopsida > Cupressales > Cupressaceae > Sequoia > Sequoia sempervirens. The sequence continues at coordinate 82,601,579 of VDFB02000013.1, forward strand.
TCCAAAAACATCAAAAAACCACCAAAATCTAAAAACATTCAAAAAATTTATATCAAAATCCCAAAAATAGGTCAAAAAGTCAAAAGTAAAATTGTCTTGTCGAACTACGGGTCTTTGAGCCTTGAACATAGGCAAGGTTGATCTTTGATCATCCCTCGAGACACTTAGGCTAGTCCTTTAGGAGTCCATTTTAATAAACTGACATTTCATCATGTATATCTTCATCTGTAAATCGGTCAAGTCATCAGTCGAATTATGTGGTCTTTGCGTGTATAACGTAGACAAGGCTAATTTGTTGATCAACCCCCGAGGCCCCTAGGATAGGTCCTTAGGTTATACTCTTGGTCAAAATCTTAGAAAACCCCAAAAACATTGGAAAATAAAAAATAAAAACATTTACAAAATTTCAAAAATACCAAAAACAACCTCAAAACATTGCAAAACTCCAAAAACATACAAATTTTTGAAAAAATCCATCCATCTCATCTCACGTTCACTGTAGTAACATCACTCATAATAAATGATTGTCATCCTCAAACTTTGGTGAAACAATCAGAAATGAGTCTAGTAGGTGAAAAGTAAAAACACAAAACGTCAAGTCTCAGGTTTAAGTCAGTACATAAACAAGTTGGTCAACTCTTTGTGTCGATAGCCTCTCATCTGATCAATCACATTTTAAACATCTGATAGCATCATGTCCTAGGATGTAGGATAAATGAAATGACGTGCCACCATCCACTAAGATGTCCTAGGATGCATCCTTCCTACAATGGACATTATCTTTTGACAATAGTTTCGGTTCTTATCCTTGAAAACACATTCCCTTTTGGTTAGCGGTATTGAAGAACATCAACTTGTTTGTTTACTTTATCTTTGTCTTTTGATTTATCTTATTGCACCCATTCCAAGGACCTCTCGATGATATCTGAACATAGGATTTAGAGAAATAGGAATGGTGCAATGATCATTATCTTTTATCTGCTGTGCTTGTGGGATGTTCTTGTAATATAACCTTGGCGAATACTTGCTTTGTTAGGTATGTATGGAGGATGTTTTGGACACCTTGTTGACTATTGCATTGATGGGTTATACCTTTCCATGTTTTGGTCCGAGATGCTTAAAACTTCTAAAGTGCATCCTACCAAGGTTTCCGTATGTCAGGTGTGAACAAGAATACTCCTATTTTTTTTTCAAGTCAAAGTTCATCACACAAGGTACAATGCCATCCTGGTTCTCTATATCTTGATGCATCGTACCATGTGTGTTATCAAATATAAGAAAATTGACCCTTTGAAAATCCCAACTCCTCAGCAAGTAGTCATCATCATTTGCTTATTCATCTTGTGTCTTATTGAAATGTCTTCTTCTCTTTCATCTCTTCTTGCTCATCACGCTAACAAGGTACTATGATAGTTAATCATCATCATCATCGTTATCAATCCTGCATCCACAAATCATTAGCATTTTGCATAAACATATCATATAGGAAACACATGCATTGCATTTTTCATCATCATATAAACATGTTATTATAAGCATTTTCATAAATAGTACATTCATTTTTTCCATCACATTGCATTCATCACATAAAACCATCGCATAAACATTCATTTGCATAAACATTTCATAATCATTTCATATTACCATCTACTGCATAATCAAACATAATAGGTATGAGAACATTATAGATAATCCATTGCATTATAGGCATACATATTCACATCTCATGAACATCATAAAGTCATCTCCCACATTACATTCATTTTACATAAAGCATCACCATACACTTTGTATTCATACATTACATTACATTATCATTTAACATGTTTTAGATAATATATTTGTTATTCTAAGCATCTTAAAACCATCTCATTTACATCATCAATACATATCATATAAAACATGACCATTACATTCACATTACATCATGCATACATATAATCCATCAGTCATCCATATCATATAGAATATATCATAAATAACCACATCACAATCATTCTTTGCATTTCATTGCATAAATCATTCCATACCATTATAAGCATAATAGGAACATAAAAATCCACTAAATTAAAAAGCGTACATCTGTCCATAATCATTTCATATTTAAATGTGATTCACCTATCATTTCACATATACACCATAGATCATCTCCATATCATTTTGCATATTACATTATCCATCACATATCATATCAGTTACACCAACATAAATAAATCATCATATAGATTACATCATCATCCCTCCATATTACATATAAATTCATCTGCATATCAAGAATAAGCAGCATAATATAAGATTTATTCATAATGCATACATCATCAGAAAGAAAGGAATCCATATATACATCGCATCGTAACATCATTTGCATAGCATATCGAAATAGAACCATCCATAAATGCATAAACAAATGATACACATCACATCATATCAAAATCATCATCTGATATATATATCATCATTAGGTAACTGTCATAATACAAAATAATTAGATCATTGTACATGTATGTCAATGGGTACAAAAAGGCCCAACAGGCTATCAAAAATGAGCCCATATGGCACAAAAATTATCATCTCAATCAAGGTCTATCCGTCTTGTTTGCTACCCTCGCCCTTGTCACCATGACCCTCTACTGGTCTGTGGCTAGTCCGCTGTGAGTAATCTAGGGCCCACTCTGCTCTGGGTATGACTTGATGATAGTGCATACGATAATAGTCCACCTCCTAGATGACCTCCCTGTAGGAACGAAGGGACACTGTGCTCTGAGAGGACGAGGTTGCCATGCTCTCTAACTGCTATCTCCGATCCATCTCTATGGCCACCTGTAGCTCTGCGACTTGCCTCTGCAAATCGGCTTGGTCTCTCTCGGCCATGGCCTGATCCCTTTCCGCTGTCAAGGTCTGAACCTAACCCTGTAGCTGTGCAATTACTGCATCTCTAGGATCTGATTGCTCTACTAGTTGTGCTCATACAAGTTGCACGTGAGGTTGATCCTCACCCTTAGCTTGTGGTGGTGCCTTTGCTTGATCCTGCTGCCTGGCTGGCACCTACTGTTGATCCTGCATCTAAACATTAGCCTAACCTGGTTGAGGTGGAACCCTGATCGACTGATCCTACTGCGCACCATCTCTCCATCCTCATCCTCCCCCTCTACCCCTCATCCTCCACCGAATAGAGGGTACTCTTAGAATTTTCAACCGCAAGGGTGGCCAAAACCAATCTTTGTAAGCCTAAGTAACCCTTGGATCCACAGGCCCCTGATTGTATACCCACGACTGGGCCACCAACTGTCAGAAGCTTTCCACTACCTTAGAAGTAGGAATGTATTGCCCCCATGAGCTTTGTGATACAGTGCGGAAAAATATGGCCACATAGTCATCATCTGGCTGATCCTGTGCCTCACTAAACTGATGCTAAACTCACCTTGGCAGGTATCTCTCCACCATAGTATGCTCTTGCCCCTGCATGAAGTAGTCTTGGCAGGTAAAGAAAATCTGCTCTGCATTGTCGGCCCATCTAGGCTGACCAAGGTATGGGCGCCATGTGAAAACCTGCATCTCATCCAGGACCCTCCTCTAGTGAGGAATCCCATGCTCGCCTGTGTGTGTAAAGGACACACCACCTCTATAGTGCCACACTAGGGGATCATCAGGCCCCATCGGTACTACAACAACTTGCGTCTGAAGAACGACGATGTACTCCCACGCCCATACGTGGAGGAGTGTAACACCTACCCCGAGTGCTTTTCCATCGAGGTAGACGTACTCGTGTAGATCCTTATAGAGCGAATCAAGAAGAACATGCTCCCAAGCAAAATGAACTAGCCTGTCACGCATCATGATGCACTCCTAGCAGAGTCCCCAACTAGGATTGAAATATCGAACTCACCAATCTGGGGCAACGAGACCTGAAATAATAGCCACAACCACCAAGCGAAAAGGAGAGGCCAAAGCCCTATGATGCTCAAGCTAGATTTGACCCTTGCAGTAGATAATGTCCTCTGTAGTGAGGACTGTGTGACAGGCATCCTATCCACCATCCATAGCAAAAATAAGTCATTGACCATGAATCAACAATCTGAGGATGTGCCATATGTCCTCCAGGGTGACGATAGCCTTGCCAGTCGGAAGGTGGAATGATGAGGTCTCATTGTGCCATCTCTCAGCAAGCGCTGACATCATCCCAAGGTGGGTCCACATGGGCACTACGTAGGAAATATATCACAGGCCCATGTCCCGCAGCCGATCCTGCTCCCTATCACTAAGGTCTCGCATGTAACCAAAGATCTCCCATGATTTGTGCTTTTGAGAGTAGAGCTCCCTCACCGCATCTTGCATTAGAAAAGGTCACCATGTTAAATATTTTGAAAAATTTCATTCCGAGTGTCCAAAAAACCACCCCAGTGTCGTTGTCTATGAAGGCGTCGAAGTTTTATTTTTTTCAAACTACAACGCTAGAGGACTAAACACCAAAAGAGCATCGCCGTGGTTCATTTTCTATCGAGCAGCGCAGTTTCAGAAGATTCCAGTTTAATAGAGCATCGCTGTGTTGCACTTTAAAATGACCCTGCTGGTGGAGGCATGAGCATCGAAGCTTGAAGTTTGTTTCCAAACTCCAAACTCCACCACCGCGGCACAATCTAACACCGAGCAACATAGTTTGATTTTTGAGTGGTGCTATATAGCATCGCTTCAGAAGAACTAACTTTAAATGCATTAAATGAATGCGAAAAATGAAAAATGAAGCTCAAGTAAGGATCACTTATTGGTGCCCCAATGCTAGGTGGTCGCTGGTATGTCTGGGCTCAATCAAAAATGTGCATTAGGAGTTGTTGTTGCGCCATCTTGTTAGAAGGTCAGAGCTCAAATAGCAGATTCGTAAAAGGGCCGTGTGTGAAAATGAATTGAAAGTGACCCCTCAGAGCCTTTTTAAGCTTGAAAATTAGGGTTTTTTCACCCTAATTGGCCATCCTACTAGGGTTTTGGACTCTTGAACTTGTTTTTGTCTAGTTGAGGCCTGTTTTACATTGTTTTATTGCGTTTAGACACATTTTTGGCCTCTTGGAGCCTTTTTTGGAGGTCTGTCTGGCACCTTGTCCTCTTTTTTCGTGAGATCACCCAAAAATCAAAATTTTCATCCAATCTCTCGAGGGGGCAATATATTGGCGTGTTTTCTCTCACCGGGCAATAGTGGGGCAAGATTTTGAAAATGAAATTTTTTGGCTTTGATTGAGATTGTTTATTCTTTGAACCAATGCAACAAGTGCATTGCTTCAAAGAGGGGCAAAACGTAGACACGTAAAATGTACTGATTGACATTGGACATTTGATCTTGACCACTAACATCGTTTCAACCTGAATCATCCTTCGATCTAACCATTTAATTGAATACCTTTATTTGATTAAATTCATCAATATTCCTCTCTTAATTAAATAAATCAATTATCTAATTAAGTCACCCTTTCTTGATAATTAAATTAACCATTATGATCTAATTATCCTATTTAATTAAATAATTAATTTTATTTTATTAAATCTCTAAAGTCTATCTATTAAATTAAATAAATTAAAACCTTATTTAGTTTAATCTAACATCATCTCTTATAATTAGATAAATCAAAAGTCCTTATTTAATTAATCCTTTATCACATTCTTCTCATATTTGATTTAAATAAATCCACAAATTTAAGTCAAATAGGTCACATCATTTAACCCCTTCATTAAATTAATTAACCTTGATTAATTTAATCTCTCCTCATTTCCCATCCTCCATCTTTTTCCACTTGCACATGAAAATAGGATTATTTGATTTATTAAATCCCTATTTTCCTCAACAAGGCATCTTTTAAGGAATATTCCCAAGTTTGAATTCAAAATCCAAGTGTACTTTCTCCTTCCAACAAGGCATTTACTCCTCTTACAAGGTCCTTTTTCCTTGAGCCAAGTTGCATTCAATGCACCTTCTTTCCCTCTTACATGTCATTTCAACAAATTCAAAATTCAAATATATGCATTTATTAACACAATCTTCAAAACTTGCACATCCTCCATCCATTCACACATTGACATGTGGCACTTTGTCATTGGCTAAGTCTTAGTCCCACATTGCTCTATTTTGGACATTATTCCATCTTCTCATTCTATAAATAAGAGGCTAATCTCCTCATTTCATCATCCACAATTTGAGAAAAGTTATTACTCAAATCCATAGCAATTCTTATCCATTTTTATCCAATCTTAGCTAGGTTATGCAGATTTTTATCTTAGAGCACATTGGAGGTCTTCATCAAGTGAATCAAATTATATCATCAAATCACCATTGCATCATTGGAGTTGGAAAAGGGCCAATTTTCACATCAAACTGGCACCAATTCCCTAAAGAGATTAGGAGTTTGCTTGCTTTAGAATAGGATTTGACATGTTTTTAAGTTTCCTTGTGTTCTTCATTTCATTTTCTATCTCTTTTGCTATTCAAATGGATTTCTTGAGGAATCTAGGTTCTAACTTGCACTTGATCTAATTTGTTGATTGGTTTCTTGTGCTATTGCAGGTATTTGGATTTAGGTTCGACAATATCTTTTACCAATCCTTAACTTATAAGAATAATTTACCTATATTGCATTTCTGTATTCTTATTCATCTTCAAAAAGAATTTCTAAAACACAAACACATATTTTGTTTCTAAATATAAACATTACACACTTATTAAAAAAAAACCTTTACACATATTTTCCAATTTTAAGACATTATTTAAAAAATAGTTATTATTCTAAAGTTGATAAATATTTTCTTGAAAATAAATACCATGGCCCATTGCTTATAAAGGAAATGTAGGATTTATGTATATCAAATGTATGATGCTTTAAAATGTTCAAATTAAATAATGCAAGGAATTTTAGGTTGTTTTATTATAAAGCTAAAAATCATAAAAATATAACATGTGTTGTTTTATTTCATTTTTATAATTGAACAATAATAAGTGGTATTTGTCATATTTTATCAATGCATAAAATTTATTCACAATGGAATAATTATTAGGATTTGAAGGATAAATTGTCAACCTCTTTTTGAATTTTTAAATTTCATTGTTAATACATTTATGTCTAAATTAAAGGATTCATCAATTGAAAGAAAAATGTACTCTTTTAGTGCTATTAAAATGTTTGTATTTTAGTTAGAAACATAAAATAAAATTGTATTTTGTTGTTTCAAATAATAAATAAGACATTTTAAATGAAATAAGAATAGAAGAAGTAACAAATATCTTTAGGGGGCCTAGCTTGATTGGCTAAAGCATCTTGTTGAAGACAAGAGGTCATAAGGTCTAGTCTCTCCCATCCTTGCGGTACTTGAAGCTTATAATTTTTAGCCACCACATATAGCTCAGAGTTGGCTGGGGCTTGGGGTTTGTATCCCTCGAGGTCACAGGTTTGACTTTGCTTCATAGTGGGAAAGGTGAGAGTCAGTAAATAGTGTGCCAGTTCCTGCTCCGCTGACCCAGGGTATAGGAATGGACTTTTCCATAAACATTTAAAGCCCGCACGGGTAGCTTAGTTGGCTTGAGTCTTGGGTTTGCTCCCCAAGGTCTTGGGTTTGACTCTGCTCTTGGGTTTAAAATAGTGTTTTCAATTGCGGGCTCTGTAGTATCACCCTCAGGGACCAGTCTCGCCTCCCCACTCGCCTTGAAGTAGGTGCTGGGCGGGGGGTTGTGGGGACACCCTAAATTATAAAAATAAATAAATAGAGTAACTAGTTTAGATATCTTAAGCACATCCATTTAAAAGATGAGAGATATAAATCTCAAGACACTTATATTAATTTTTTTATATATTTTTTTGAATAGTGACAAAGTAAAATAAAATTTCTTAATAAAGTAATTCAAAACTATTATATCTCTGTATTATGTTTTTATATTTTTAAATAGATGTGTTTAATATATCTATTATTTTTTTAAAAATAAATAAATAATTTTTTTTATTAATGTCATATGCTAACTTATTAAGTACATAGTTATTTTTTAAAATAAAAGATTTTTAAATAATAAGTGTCAAGATTCAAAAAAGAAATGAAAATGATTAGAATGCAATAGTGAAATTTGTAGTTTAATGAAAATAAATGGTTATTTTAAGGAGTTAATTTTTTATTTTCCATATGAATATCACACATTAATATTTATTTGAACTACTATACATATACAAATGAATAAATAAATAGATAACAAACAGAAAAAAGCTATTTTATTTTAGAGATTGTCTTACTTTAGAACTATTTTATTTTATGTATGTTATTTAAAAAATTGAAGAGTGTTTTTTTGGTAACACTTATTTTACCTTTTTAGCTTTTAATTTTTCTAATCCATAGTTGATTTCTTAATATTTAAAAAATAAATGTCTGTCACAACATCAAATGCTTTCCCCTCTATATTGTCAATGTAGGCTACACCTCTTCACATAAAAAGAAGAAATTACTAGAGAAAAAATCACACAATGTATTTTGGAAAACAATCCTATAAGAAAAATCCACTTTAAATGTAGATTTCACTATATTAACTTTGAAGAAGTCTTATGATACAATGATAAGATCCACAAATGTTGTTGATCCAATGTGAATATTATGTCATCATGTCAATAGCTAATCCCAAACTCTAAACTTGCAATATCTACCATATTGTCCAATGTGATACAAAACCTTGATCCCAAGGCTTGTATTTATAAGAGATGAACCATCCAAAGAATTACTTGTGGTTATCACTAAACCATGGTATTCCAAAGGGGGCCGTCCAATTCATGGTCTAGAGGGAGATTTAAACCTAGATGCCACCTTTCATACATGCAAGTGTAACTCCCAATGTTGACTAGTCAAACTAGGCACTCCTAGAAAATATATCTCCTCTTTGAAGATGATTTTCCTTTTCCACTATATAACCCTCATTTCAATATTCTCTTACACTTGTCATAATACAATTTCAAAGTGGTGTGGTGTATCTTCCAATGAATCTCATTGATTACTACAAAGGTGGTGCCCCATTCTATGAGGAGTCAATAATTAAACATATTAAATTTAATATTAAATAATACATAGTTCCAAGATTTTTAATGTGCAACATAGCTAATATTAACAATCTTCCACTTGTTGTATACTTTACAAAAGAAAATAAAGGGCCAAACAAAGAAGACTAACAACTAATGATAGAAATGTCCATAACCAACCTACACCATGTAAAATTATTTATGCTCATTAGCGTAGTGAGAGAATATATAGTATTCTCCAAAGTGTAAACCTTCTAAATCAATAACTTACCATCTTCTACCATTATCCCAAACAAAGTGAAATTATACATCAATATGTTCCATGCAAGCATGAAAGGTAGGATCCATTGGAAAATTCATAGTGAATTTTCATAACTAATCCTTTTTATCCTATTTTCAAAGCCAATATCTAAACACAACCTTTACAACCTAAATATTTCTTTATAAGCATGTGTAGCAACCATATATTTTATTTAGTAGTTGAAAAACCAACAATTAATTGTCTTTTGCTCATCCAACTAATAACACCTCTAAACAAGAATAATGCATAGCCATTAGTAGACCTTTTGCAATCCAAGTCACCTACCCAATTTGCATCTACAAATTTTTGTATGTCCAATACCCTACCTAAATCACCAATACCATGATAACGAATGGGTTTATTTATGGTTCTATTCAAATGTATAAGTATCCTCTGAACCCAAGTTCAATGTTAATTGCTTAGATTAGACATAAAGTTTCTTGGTACTCTCATTGCTTAGGCAATGCCTAGTTTTGTGTAAATAGTTGCATATATTAGGCTCCCTATTACATTGGCACATAGAACATTTCACAAATTTAAGATATTCATTGAATTAGGATATTACTCCATGGACAATATTGTCCCAACTACAAAATGAATATTGATTAGTTTACTTTCATGCATCCAAAATATTTGTAAAATAGTTACACATGTTTGTTTTGGTTCAACCAAGGTCTTATTTCAACACGGTCCCTCTTTATCTCCATACTGAAAAATATTTTTTAAGCTTCTAAGTCTTTCATATCAATTTGCATAGAAAGGTGTTTTTAGTTCTTTTATCATTTCGTTAATGTTTCTAATGATTAACATATCATTAACATACAAATTTGATAACAAAGTGATCATTAATCTACTTATAGTTAACACAATGATCAATCTTGCTACAAATAAACCCAAAGTTTAGTAAATAAAAGTCAAATTTCTACTACCATATCCTAGAAGATTGCTCTAGATCATACATGGACCTTTTTAGCTTGCAAACCAAATTGCTTTTTTCTTGGCAAGAAAGCTCTTAGGATTAGACATATAAATATCTTCTTTTTCACCCCATATCTAGAAAATTTATTTTTACATCCATTTGTTCTACCTTGGATATATATTTGCAACCAATGGACTTTCTTCCTTTAGGTGACTTTATTAGACACCATCTTATATTTATCTAAGGCGTCCATTTCTTCACCTATGACCCTTTTCCAAGACTCGCTTTTCTTTAGGCAATACATTTCTTCATAGATCTAAGTTCATCATTAGTGCAAGGAAGAAAAGATATAGAATGAAAGTTAAATGGGCTATACTTTTGAACTGATTTTCATTTTCTTGTGGATCTTTATAAGGGTATAGTTTAAAACTCCTCTTCTTTGTCTAAAATCTCTTTAGAATTTTATTCTTGCTCACTAATCCATTGAAATACATTTTCCTTCTTAATTTCAAAATGCACCTTTGTATTCTTATTTTTTTGAGATTTTTAAAACTATGAAAAATAGTTTCTTGAAAGTTACATTTGGAGAATACACTATTTTCTATGTCAATGAATTCCAAAGTTTACAATTTTTTTATTTTCACTAATAACAAATTAAAATATATTTTTGAATTTTAAAATTTAATTTAGACTATTTTTCTTTAGGCACATGAACAAAATCTTCATAGACAAAAAACTATAAGATTTACAAGAGAAGGGTTTTAATTTGTTCAAACTTCGAGTGGAGTCTTATCAACAAACAAAAGTAGGAGACATCTTTATTAGATAACAAGAAATACAAATTGTTTTAGTGAATTATTTTTTGTTCTCAATTAGCACCACTAAGAAAGATCCTATTTTTTGGTTTTAAGTACAAGAAAATATACACCACTACTAACATCATTTGTAGATTATTTTCTAAGTTAGTGCTACTACTTATTTGTCATAAGTTATATTCATTTTCTTAGCAACCCCATTTAAAAAAATATCTATGAAGGTAACATGTAATAAAAATAATTTTAAAGAAATGACACATCAACTAGATCAAATAGATGATTCTATACAAATTTTAAAAAATTAGTTACTCTAGTGCTACTAGAAAAAACTTAACCTTGTTTTGTTTTCCAAATACACAATTCTCTCATAAATCAAAATCAAAAGAATAATCAACAAGACCTTCAACCAAATATTTATTCTTCTAAATTTTCAAATGCTATCTCCCATATGCTTCATTCCTTGTTGCCACAACATTGATTTGTTTAGCTCATTTAGTTACATTTATAGAAGGCATGACAAAGTTACACTAAGTACTAGAATCCAACTTAAATAAAACTCCTATTTGTAGTGTAGAAAATTGTATACCTTAACAATTTTATTGAAAATTTGGTTGTCATTGATGTCAAAAGGTGTCATTAATGTCAATGGGGTGATCAAAGAAGCAATGGGTTTGTTTCTGGTTTTTTGTGATGATTGATGGAGAGAAGAGAATTTTTTGCAATTATTGCATAGTTGCTCAAAAAGTTACAATACTGTCATGAAATATTGTCACAATGTTGCAAAAGTTTCTTCTAGAAGTTTGAGGTATAATTAGAGTGCGGATTTGATATGGGTTTTTCTAGAGCTTCTCAGAGATGTGCCTTGTAGGATCAAAAGTCATATGCTATGCTCAAGAACAAATTATTTGTGCTCTTGGTCTGTATTAGGGTTTGTAGATAAACCTTAAGGTTTACAATCATAGCAGATAATCATATTTTATATTTTGATTTTGATTGTGTATAGGAGGTTGCAGGTTTTTCAAGTTATAACTTAAGCCATCAATGTCATTATGGTGACCGGTCCCGTGTCCTAGTGGTTACAAGCTGTGTCCACGACATGTGCATCACATAAATCCTTCACATCATGATTTATATGTTTAATGACTAAGGCATTTGGGAAATGTGTGATCAACAGTCAAGAGATCAAGCAAAAGAAAATTTTATGGTTGTCGGATTCATGCTTCACATCACTGTTGTGAAGTAGAATGAAGGATGCTTTGTGTGATATGCAATGCCTGAGAGACAATGGAAGATGACATTAGGGATTACAGGTGACAAGCTACGATTGCATCACAAGCAGTGTTCACATTGTGTTTATGCTCCTTCAAGTCAATGCTTTCAAAGATACACTAAAGGGTTGTGATGGAGACAGTTGGTGGAACCTCTCTCAAAAGCGTGGTGAAGCGATAGAATAGACAAGTGTCTCATATAACAGGTGGAAAATTACAATTGCATCACATGGTATCTAAGCTGCAGTTTGAGGTTGAAAAATGTACGAGTCTTGAGATAGAAATAGTTTCTTTAAGAATAGAGTTGGAAAAGGCTAGAGAGCAAATAGAAAAAGATTTAAATCTAAAAGGAAGCTATGAGACTCTTGATGGATTATTAAGCACACAAAAGCCTTCTAATAAAGAGAAATCTGGCTTAGGTCTTGAGAAAGGAAAGAGCACCTTTATCAACACTTTTGCTAAATTATATGAGAGATTTAGAGAAGAAGAGAAGTCTAGTTTAGAGAATGAGAAAGCCGAAAAGGATAATATCTCTAAAGAAGAGAAGAAGAAGACTACAAAAATAAAGAAAATAGATGAAGAAGATAAACTAGTTGTAGACAAAAAGAACAATCAATCGGTTCCTAATCAACAAAAGAAGAAGCAGAATATTAGGATTGATGCTGATGGATTCACAAGGGTGAGGGATTTGAGGAATCCAAGATAGAGAAGACCCTTTCATCCAGTTCAAGGAAATGTTATGATCAGGTACTCATCATACTTCTATGGGTATTGTTATGCTTGCAATCAATTTGGTCATAGGGATAGAGAATGTAGAGTAGTTCCTAAAAGGAGAACAAATTTTGTAAGCAAAAATCCATTTGCTCCTTTAGTTGATGTGAATGTAATCGACTACAATTGTAATAATTTTCATCATATAGCTAAGAATTGTAGAACAAAATTCATAAGACCAAATGTTCAATTTGAGAAAAAGAAAAATACATCTTCTAAAGTAAACAAAGAGTCTAAGGCCCTTGAGAAGAAGAAAGAGAAGGAGCCTCAGAAGGTGTGGAAAGAAAAAGAGAAGTATCCCACACAATCAATGATTGCACAAATGACACTTCATGCCAAAAAAAATAATCTGTGGGTAATAGATAGTGGCTGCTCTAAACACATGACTAGGGATACAAGTAAATTCATCCTACTCAAGAAACGTAAAGAAGGTTCAGTCAGTTTGGGTGATACCACTATTGTGAAGATTTATGGAAAATGAATCTTGAGCATAGATGGTAAAAATCCCACCAAAGATGTCTTTTATGTTGAAGGTTTGACGTACAAACCGCTAAGTGTCAATTAGATATATGACAATGGATATAAGGTCATTTTTAATTCAGAAGGTTGCAAGATAAGGAAAAATAGAAATTGACAATTGCATAAGGAGTTATAACTGATAGAAATCTTTATAATCTTTGTGAAGTAAAAGGTCATATTTTCCTGATAGGCCAAGCTGATGAGAGTTGGATGTGGCATAGGAGATTAGGGCATGCCAATTTTGATAACTTGGTGAAAGTAAGCTCAAAAGGACTAGTAAGACACATGCCTAAGATAACTAAGCTTGCAAACACCATTTGTAAAGATTGTCATTAGGCAAAAAAAACAAGGTTAAATTTCAAACAAAAGAATATTCAACTACAAATCCTTTGTAATTGATTCATATTGATTTATGTGGTCCTACAAGGACAAGAGGATTGAAAGGTGAAAAATACTTCATGCTGCTGATTGATGGCTATACTAGAATGACATGGGCAACCTTTCTAAAAGATAAGTTAGAAGCATTTGAAATTCAAGATATTTAAAGCCTTGGTTGAGAAGGAGACTGGTAGAAGGATTAAATGCTTAAGATCTAATAGAGGAGGAGAATTCACATCAAGTGAATTCATTAAATATTGTGAAAAACATGGAATTAAAAGAGAATATTCAACACCTAGAACTCCACAAAAAAATGGATTAGTTGAGAGAAAGAACCAAGTAGTGAAGGATATGGCTAGGATAATGTTGAGTGAGGCCAAGTTAGCAAATGTGTTTTGGAGAGAAGCAGTTCATATTGCAGTTTACATTTAGAACATAGTCCAAATAAGGGTAAATAATGTTTAAAGAATGAAGAAGGTTTTCATTGGTTATCATTGATGTCAACACCACATCTACACCACATGATGAATGTAAAATTAGTATGATGGGTATCTACAAAAAGGTATTTTGCAAAGGGCTTTTTGACTAATTGTTAATACCCATAGTTTCAACACATAGTGCCCTTTGGTATTTTGGTCCACGTTTGTTCATCTTTTTAGATATGCTTATGTGCTTCTATTAATGTTGTTCATAGATGTATTTGGCATCTTAGATCATAATTTCAGTTGATTTGGTTAAGTCTAGTTCAAGAGTTGCATATATCAAAAGTTCAATAGATATGGTATACATAGTTTTATGTGTACTATACCTTACCTAACTGGTCCACATTCCTTTGTGGATTTGAGTTAGAATTTTTGGTTTTGAGGGAAGGTTTACAAGTGTCAGTACATTGTACATCTCAGTTGGCATGACATTTTGTGGTCGGTATACTTCTTGGTGTTAATCAGTTGGAGTACTTTACTTTTTGGTTCTATGCTTGGCTAAATCAAGGCATGCAAAGTGCTGAGAAGATTAAATACTTGGTGTGAATGGAAAGAGGAATTTTTATAGGTCTATGCTGACCTATATTGTTTATGTTTTGAGCATGAAGGGATTTTGGTTTTGAATTGGGTGTTGACAAAGCATGTTTTGCATAATTTGAGGCTACATCTAATTAGGCCGATCTAATTGATGTTTGTGGTGAAGACTGATATATATATACAAGGTTGATTTGTGTTTGAAGAAGAGTGATAAGAGCATGAGATGATTTGAATGCAAACAATGATGCAAATATTGCAAAATTGTGTGACTAAGCTAGGCATTAAGTGATTAAGGTGCGAAAACAAAGTAGAGTAGAGACTGATAATTTGAGTTGACTGTAGAATGTGTAATGAGCTTTGAAAAGAAATTGAACTCAACATATGCTAGATGCATTTATCTTAGTTCAAACTCTGGTTGTGAATCCAATTCTCTTGTATCTTTCTTTTCTCTGTGAACATTGAGTTTCACAACTAGCTAGGTACCATTGTGTTGGTCATTGTCATTAGGTTGGTTGTAATTGGAGTATCCAACTTCAATACATAAAGGAAATCTTGCCTACTTTTGGATTATGTATTTGGACTTCATAAAATTATAAATCTCTTTGACATCTATGAATTTGTCCATATTACAAAACTTTAGTTCAATGTTTATTGCTAACAAAGAAAATTGTAATTTTGTGGTTACAAGTTCTCATTCAAATTTATAGCAATCCCTTTACATTTTGAAAAGAATTTTCTACTTTGATTTACTAACCAAACCATTGGACAGTATCATAGAATTCGTGGAATATAATCTAGTTTTGTAGAGGAAATTACATTATGTATTTGTTGGCTTTCAATTGTTTATGTGTTAGTTTGTCCTTGATGTCAAAAGTGGTTGGTTTGCTGGCATGAAGAATATATATGGGATGTTGATGCTTGATGGATGTTGACAAGATGCATTCTTAGCTTGTTTGATATATGATGCTTATAGTTGGTTCACATGGTTTTTACACATGGTTCATGGCTTGCACTTATTATTTCAGATACATGTTGGTTACTAACATTGTTATCATTTTTGATAGGGTGCTACAAGTCAGGTTTATCCCTTGTTTTCATTATTTAAAATCACAAATCAAGTATATGATTGTTGATGTTTGACATGGTATACATGATGACATTTGTTTGTTTAGCATCATCGGATTGGGTAATTGTCATGGTTGGTATAGTACATATATTTGATCACTGAACATATATCTTTGACATATGTACTTATGCACAATGAATTTCACATATTGGAAGAAATTTTTAAAATATATATGTGACATTGTTTAAGTCACTTTGTGGCTTGAATGCTAAAACAGTCACATTGTATTCATGTGACATTGACATTATAAAAGTCTTTGATTTGGGAATAATCTTTAGAAGATAATAAGGTTCTAGCATAATGAGTATTAGGCATACTAAGCATGTGATATAGGCATTATTTGAATATCAATAGACTTTTTAAAAGTCCCTTCAATGATGGTATTAAGGTTCAATGACTTTGAGGTATCAGGTATTATTGATAAAGAGGTTAACTGCTATTATTTGTAACATGGTGACTTGGCACCAACAACTATCATAGTATCCTTTTGGAATTAGCATTATTATGGTCTTAGTTTTTCCTGGTGAGTCTTTGTTAGTGGACTTAAAGGTATTATACTGCTTGTTTAAATCATGTGAAGACTGATGTTGTTTGAATGAAAAGACTAGGGAAAAATGTTTTTTCATTTCATTGTGTAAAGTTATGGAACCCTAGCTGCCGCCACAGGTATTTTATGAATGCAAATTCTTGGTAAAAACTTCATAGTCGAGTACTGTAGATAGCAAGAATAAGTTCACTATTTGAGCTTGGTGAGTTAGTGAAAGGTTTTGAGCTGGATAAAGATGTGACTATGGTCTTTGGACAAGTAAGCGACTGTGAAAATTGGTTAGAGAAGACTTGATGCCATCTTCCAATTGGGTAGTTATGGAACTATTTGATAGGTTTTTATGGTTTTTATTCAGTTATCTTCCATCGTGATCAGGTAATGCAAAACTTGTATGGATTTGAGTAGAATCTTGGTTTTGGAATATTTTTTTTGTTGAGGGTATTTGAAGAGATTAACTCTTGTTGATTCTGGTTAATCAAAAACCCATTAGGGTTTCTGGGTATCTCTTCTTGGATTGCAACAAAATATACTCTCTTTTGTTTTGAGATTGATGTATTTGCTTAAACTTGTTAAAAGAGTTTGTTAAAATATCTTAACTTGAGTTGGTCTATAGTTATTCAAACTGCATACAGAGGTTATCATTCGCAGTATCTTTAAAAAATGGCTATTAGGCATTTTTCAGTGTTATCTGAGAGATGAATATGAAGCTTTAGAAGATTAAGAAACCGGTCATAGATAATAAGGGGCTAATCGATGAAAATGAAGGATTGAAACAATATGTGATCAATTACAAAGATAAATTGCCTTCCTCTTTAGGTCTTTACTCACCACTAGTGGAATATGAAAGGAAAGTGCTTGAAGCAATGTTTGAAATTGCATATTGGAGGTGGAAATATGAAATAATCTAGAAAAAATAGGAGGAATTAAAGATAGAATTAAAAACTACTACGTTTGAGGTGGTATTAGAATTGGTTTGCAAAAGATTCGCTAAGATGTTTGAGAATGTCAACAAGGTCTAGATTATCCACAGTAAGAATTTTGTAGCTTTCCAAGAGAACGACATATTAAGTAGTAGAATGAAGGAAGTAGAGGCACAAATAAAAGTCAAAGGGGTTGGTGATGAATGTATGCTTCAAGAGTACCAAGAGTTGGTAGGAAGATGTTGTCATTCTCTTTCAAAATTCTTCAATGTTCTTATTGAAAATTTTTATAGTCTTCTATTGTAATTCTAGGGTTGCAAAAATTGTACTTCTAGGGTTATGATAGAATGCTATAATTTATTGCTTTATGAAGGAGTTGGTGCTCATGTATCTCATGAAGTTGGTGCTTTTGATTTTTTGTGGAGTTGGTGCTCTTGTATTTTGTGGAGTTGGTGCTCTTGAATGTAAAAGAGTTGGTGCTCTAAGTGAATAAAGGAAAGATTTTTTGAGTGGTTTTTTATTCCCCAAGAGGGTTTTTCCACTCAGGACATATTCTGTGTTATGTGGTGATTTTATGTGTGTGATCTTTTTCTTATCAGTCTAATTTTAATATGTTATCAAATGCACAATTATCAATCTTTCATATCTATCAATGCACATTTCATGCATAAAAGGTTCTAATTTAAAGTGAGCTCTGATACATGTGAAAGTGTTAAGTTTCTCCTTTGTTAATGTTTCATGTTTAATTCAAGGTTCATACAAATACAATACTGTTCATGCACAAGTCAAATTTGTTCTTTGAACTGTCATTTGGTGTTTTGATTTAAAAGTCAAGTTTGCTTCACATATTGTCATCTATCCTCTTTGTTCAAGAGAAAACTTAGAAGCTTGTTTTTTGTTGGGTGAAAATTATGTAATCAACTTTCGACAGATTACACAACTTGGACTTCAGCCACAACTATGTGAGATGTGAATCTCTCCTCTCGGAAAGGGGAGGCACCCTTTTTACTGCTAATAGAAGTGATAGTAAATCAAACAAGTAATTACAAAATGTACACGAAATTCATGGAGTGGGGGGGTGTGTTACATTCATTCTTCTCTCTTTTTTCAGAGAAGATGTTTACAATGCTTCACGTGTTGGAAGTTCAGAATTCTCAATAACCCAAAACGAACAACTAGCAGTAATACCAATATCTCTATTTCGTCAAAGCGAAGCATAGAGATACCAGAAGTAATTAAATAACAAACAAATAAAGTAAAAAAGGGAAAGCTCACGAAGGCACAAAGTCGTTCCGTATCTTTATCAGTGTTGGATCTGCGTAGACGAACCGTTTGCTACGTTAGAAGCACAAAGTCTTCTTAGACGCAACAATTCTTCGAACAACATGAATGATTACAAGCACAAAGTCTTGTAGATCATCCAAAAAAAGTGTCAAATAGCACGAACGATTACAAGCACAAAGTCTTGTAGATCCTTCGACAAGAGTATCCAAGAGTATGAATAATTACAAGCACAAAGTCTTGTAGATCACTCAACCAGAACATGCAAGAGCATGAATGATTACAAGCACAAAGTCTTGTAGATCATTCAACCAATGATAAACAAAAATAACAATGCAATCTAAATAACAAATGTAACACAAAGTTTACATCAACTACTTAGAGTCTTTCAGATTCTTCGAACTAATCACTACCAAATCAGATTAACTCACAAAAGTATCGAATCCAACGCAAAGTTTGGCTTGCAATCCTTTTCTTTATTAATCGAATCTCATTCACAAAGCATGAATGCAAAGTTTCACAAATTTGCTTACAAAAGGGTAGCACTTCGTTGCAAAAGGCTAAAAGATAATTTACAATGAAAATCCCTCACATTATATAGAAAGAGGGATGAGCAAAATAAGGAAAGAGATTGAGAAAATCAGGGAAAGTTAGGTGAGCGATTTTAGGAGATCTCACCTAACTTTGACCAAAGTCAAAGTGTAATTTGTTTTGAAAATATTACATCTTTGGACTTGGTGTAATTACAATTTACAAAATGACATTCGAAAATGTCGAGAAATATTTACAAGATGCATAATGGGATGCACCGGAAATGTCTAACACTGGAGAATAGGGGGCTGCTTCACGTTTCTTGCATTGGGCGCGGAAGTCTTCAAATTTCCTCCTAGTCTCTTGCACAACTTCTCATCTGGACCAACGGTGTAATCCACAATGGTGTGAATTATCGGATCGATCTCATGGCAGATGAGTGAACCTTCTTGCACCTGTCAAGATGCGTCTTTAGGTTGTCCAATGTGAGCCTTGTATCACAAATGATGTTCAACGAAGCTCCTGAGAAGTCTGAACTGTCAATCAAATTCATGATGGCTTCCTTGAAGATCAGGGATATTTCTGTGGCCGGCAGGAAGATACGATTTTCCTCAAGAAGTTGACCAGGCAACTCTCTGATATTTTTGTCAAGAATGGTGCGATGCCCTTCGACATCTTCCTGTATTTGGTGAAGATCTTCGAGAGATTGAACCACTTGGATTCTGTGTTTCAGTGATTCTCTTACCTCTACGAACTTTTCTTTGTCAGGAATTACCCCAACCTCCACTAGTTTGCTGAGCTTTACCTGTTTAATTTTTGACCATGACAACAGGCATTTTTCCATGTCTCTGCGCTCCTGGGAAAGTACGTTCTTTTCTTTATCAAGCTCTATGGTGAGCTTGGCCAACATGGTAGTTTTCTCATCCGCAGCCAGAATTATCTGAGATCCATGTTCGATGATCTTTTCAACAAAATCATATAACACCCTGCCTTTGGAGGCGAATTTCTCAGCTTTCTTGACAGCTGGGTCTTCAATACTCACCACTGTCAGCGGTTGTGCATTACTTGGAGAACCGGAAAGTCTCTTTACAACAGTGGCATAATGCTCTGCCCTCTATTTGTACATGTTACGAGCTTGCTCAACTTTATCCAACCTTCCTGCCAAGATATCCAAAGTGACTTGCGCATCGGCTTTTACACTTTCGTTGGTAACCTTGCCAAGCTGGACCTTTGTTACTATGTAGTTCTCCATATTGACATCACCTTCTTGATTTGGAGGTATGCCAATTTCAACATACTTGTGGCTAGACTTATCAACATTCAGCCTCGAGTATACCTTTGCTTTTTTCTTCCCTTTGGCTTTTGGAAGAACTATCTCTTCAAGGTCGAGCTCCTCTGGAGAAATCATTTGCTTTTGCACTTCGACACTTGAGATATTAGCCAAGGAGGAAGAAAAGAAGTGTGAACTTCTGGATTTACCGTCAATTCAGTCGCCATTGCCACTTCTGAAGTTATTGTCACATCTGAACTCACCATTGGTATTGTGACAATTGGAGAAGTGTTTTTCATCGTAGCTCTTGTAGTTGACACATTGAGCTGATCATGCATTGACTCATTCATGAAACGATTGAATTCGTTCTCATAAGTGATATCATACGTTGGCGAAGACAAGCTAGGAATGGACGATGGAGGACTTGACAGTATATCAACCGTATGAATGCTTATCACTGAAGGAGTATCAAGCTGGGTTGATGCTTCAGGGATAGGGGATATCTTGACTGCAGGAATGCATGTGGTAGGAATAGGCGACGAGGGAACATGAGGTGGAGGAGTTCTTGAATCTGGAGGGGTATGAGGAACATTTGAAGTCACAGGCGATGATGTTCTAGGAATTTCCTTAATTACATTCTCAGGAGGAGAAGTGGTTATTTCTTCATCATGCCCGGGTTCCTGTTGATCACCCTCTTGTCTCTCCGAATCTGGTTCACCTTCAAAGTCACCTTCAGATCCTTCTTTAGAATCTTCATCAGACTCTTGCCCGCTTTCAGAAACCTCTTCGGCATCGGAGTCTGCTTCTGCTGAATCTTCATCTTCAGCGGATTGGTCGCTTGAAGTTCCTTCTTCATCGGAATCTATCTCCTCCTGAGTAGGATTTTTACCCTTAGAGCGAGATGGATGAGATTCCGTGATTTCTGTCTCTTGGACAGCCTGGGTATCTTTCTTACCAACAGTGAACTTGATCCTAGGACCTCTTCACGAAGAAGTGGGTATGGCCGCTGATTTGTTTTTGTCACGGAGTTCTTGCTGTTGGTGTGCTTCTGCTTCAGACTCTTCTCCTTCTGAGTCTGTCCTGAAACTTTTCATTGCATGACCATGTTTATGTAACCATTCTTCTATGTTGGCTAGGATTGGTCTCAG
Source organism: Sequoia sempervirens (assembly GCA_007258455.2). Taxonomy (NCBI): domain Eukaryota; kingdom Viridiplantae; phylum Streptophyta; class Pinopsida; order Cupressales; family Cupressaceae; genus Sequoia; species Sequoia sempervirens. The sequence goes on from VDFB02000013.1 coordinate 82,623,418, forward strand.
CCTTTCTCTCATGCTGGTAACCTCTTTCCTAGACCATTGTATTGCAGGGAACGACCTTTTAGCAATGCCTTGCTCATCATAGACAGCGTTCATGATATCACCTGGATCTTCAAAATCCTTTGGTAGGTCAGCGATACCAAGATCTTTGATTTGTTGAACTGTCAATCTGCAATAGTCCATTTTACGAATGGCTTCTTCATCTCTGCAATCTGCCCAAATGTCTTCAAAACGGTACCTGTGTTGGTGACCTTTTTGCAACTTTTTTCTGACATCTCGGTAGTCAAAATCAAACCTATACCTGTAGGTTTTGATGGTCATGATCTGCATTTTAGCATAGACAGACTTAGCCTTTTGTGCAGTTTTGATAGTATATCGGCCGATGGTCAGCGGGAACTTGAACCCACACTTGTGGTTGCTTCTTCGTTCTTTCTGTACTGACATCAGCTGTCTGCATGTTTCCATGAGAATCCACTTATCCGAAGGATAACGTGGTAGCATGTAGGGACAACCGGTGTAGCAGCCTACTCTCAAGTAAGTAAATGTTGGGAATTGGAGAAAAATACATCCAACTTTACTTACCACCTTATAAGCCTCATCAGATACTCTTCTTCTTTCCAAGGTTGGATCAAAGTTGAAGAGTAAAGGCACAAAGAAAGCATTAGTGACCCATCTGAAATGATGAAAGCTCTCCTTCAACTCCAATTGATAGAAATATCTGTACACAGGTACCATCATCCGATTCCCTTTTGTAGATAGACCTGGGAATTGTCTCATCACAGCTGCTGCGTACACCAGGTAAGAAGTCATGTAGAACTTCAATGTAGAAGGAGCATTGATTAACTGCTCGTGCATCTCATCACTGATTTGTTTGCCCCAGTCGATATGCACCTTCTGCCTTCTTATGATCCTGATGTATTCATACATCCAATCGTGAAAGGTGGAAGATTCCGGCAAGCCCTTCACTCTGCTCAGAAACGTGATCATATCCTTGACGTCATCTTTGAAGTCACTTCTCAGGAGTCTTTTCGGCCATCTAGAAACAGATGATCTAGGCTTCTTGAGCCATTGAGTGTTTATCAACTGTTTAGCCTTATTGGGATCAACATCAAAGATCTCCTGTGCTTTTGATATAGAGATGTCAATATATTTTTCCATATGAGGGACCTTGAAGACAATATCAAAGAAGTCGGGGTCGAGTCTCAGAATCTCGTGCCCGGAAGAGTCGATCACACTTCTGCTTTCTCTGATGTAATGAGATGCAACTTGAAGAACAAAATTGGTATTGTGCGCAGCTGTAGGAAACATCGCCACCAAATGGAGGTTGCTGTGTACGATTGCTCTCATTGGATCAGGAAGAGGCTTCGTCTTGGTTAGCTTTGCGAAGTCAACCAAGTCTTGATGACCAACTTCTGTATCTTTTATCTCTTCGACTTTGGAAAGCACCATAGTTGGCGGGTAAACACCTTGATATTTGTATTTCATCTTGTCTTTTGCTTTCGAAGGAGGCTTGGTAGTAGTCATCAAAAGGAACTGGAACCCTGATCAATCTTGACTCGACGATCTCTGAAAGTAGACTGCAATTCGTTTAGTCAAAACAAACATGAATTGTTAGGACACATGGGAAAGCGCGAAATGAGCACGAGGATAGGAAATCATGAAGCGGATGATGAGGCACGCAAAACGATGCATGAATGCAGAAAAATGAGGCTCTGGGGTGCACTGGTCAAAAATGAAGTTCATTCGGGAAGAATTGGGAAAAGCCTGAAAAAAGTGTAAGGGCGCTAAAATTTAGCGCCCTTACATTTTGGAAAAATTGCTTTTGGTGCAAGGGCGCTAAATTTTAGCGCCCTTACACTTTCCAGTGTTAGGAAAATTTTAACATTGTCAAAATGTCACAGCGCTGAAATTTAGCGCTTTAGCATTTCCTTGGCAATTTTGAAAATGTAAATGTAAGATGGAATGGTGAGGGCGCTCGGGCTTAGCAACATGCAATTTTTGTAACATGAAAACTTCTGAACTTGTTTCCATCCCATTTCATACGCATTCAAGGATCTTATCAAGAACTCTTTCTTTTTTGAGATTTCAAAGTTCGCTCCAAAACGCATGAAGAGAGCAACAAAGAAAGAGTTCATCACAAACATATTGGATAGATACAAGTTATAAGAACATCGCGCACAGAGGAGAATGGGGAAAGAAATGCGTAAGGGAAGGAAAGAAACGTGAATGGAGAAGACCATAACGCGTAGGGAGAAAAGAAAAGAATGCGTAAGAGAGAAAAACGCGAATGGAGAGAAGAACAAGACGCGGAATGGAGGAAAACATAAACAAAAAAAATAAAAATAAAAAAAATGGCGTAGGGTTGTGATGTAAAAAATGTGGAAAAGAACATGTAGAAAAAACGCATATACAAAACGTATATATAAAAATGGAAGAAGACAAGACATAAGCGACTTACCAGAACCAAGGCGCGGAGAATGCTGAGGGAGAATGCAAAAAACTTCAAAAACGCGATTTACAGTTGAGAAGGGAACTCGCCCAACAAGAGAGAAAAGAAGATAAAATGAAATGTAAATAATAAAATGGCGAATTCATTCACTTAAGTGAAAATGAAAATTAAAAACCTAACTCAAGTCGAGTAATAAATTTAGGCACGAAAAGTGGCACGATTGACGAAAAACACGAAAACATGAAGAAACGCGCCAGGGCCATAAAAAAGTTTAAGTGTTCAAGAAAAATGTAACGGCGCTAAAATTTAGCGCTATTACATTTTTTGGAATTTCACTGCATGCAGGGGCGCTAAATTTTAGTGCCCTTGCACTTTCCAGACTTAGTCAATTTTTGGCTTCAGGGCAGGAGCGCACTTTTTCAGTGCCACTGCATTTTTTGTAATTTGCTAAGTACGGACAGTGAAACTTCGCGAGAGATCTCGTTTCGAAGGTCTTTGCGAGGCGAACATGGGGGAATGCTCGAATTGACTATTCGAGGTTTGGGAATGCATTTTGAGGTGGCTTGAAAATCACTCCGTTATGCGTACTTGAACTTCATGAATCCTAGGAAACAGACAAGTTTCGTAGGGGGGTTATCCGTGGAACGAGCACTGCTAGATTCCGTGATAACATTTTTGAAAAATTTGTGACTTTCATAAATCACTGATTCACCCCCCTCTTAGTGATTTCAGTCTTCCAAGAATTAATATCAAAGCTTAAGGTCCTTTCATGGGTCTAATCCACCTAGGATAGATTCTGGTTAATGGAAGTCTGTTAAACATATCTCAAGTTCAAGAAGGTACTTTTGTGACTAGAGCCAAATCCTTGTTTAATAAATTCTGATTGACTTAAGGACTTTTGATATTGAAGTGTTGTGTTTGATATGGCAAAAGGTAGAAGGATTAAGGGAAAAAGAAGTTCACATCAAAATACTAACCATCAAGCTTTTTTTGAACTTAATATAAGGAGTAATGAAGAAGAGACCATTAACAAAAACCTAGAAATGTTAGAGTATCCTTTGTTTAGAACACTTCAGTTTGAAGGTACCGACTTTATTGTTTGGAAATGTCAAATGGAGACATATTTCTCTTTTCTAGGATTTGATATATGGGTAGCAGTAGAAAGAGGTTGCACTGTAACTGTAACATCTCCTTCCACACACGAGGAGAAGACAACTCTTGAATTCAATGCTAGGGCTATAGAAACTATTTTGAATAGTTTTCCAAATGAAATTATTGCTAAGGTTATGCATTGTAGGAATGCAAAGGAAGTTTGGGACAAACTGATTGAAATGAATTAGAATGGTGAGTTGTAAGAGGAAATATCTTTCAAAATTGAAACAAGTTGTGGCTCATCTGAAAGTGATGATTGTGCAAATCTTCATAGTTTTGAAGAAAATTAGATTGAGTCTAAATCTATAGAGATTACTGATGAACATTCAAATGGACAATAAATTAATGAAGAAGTAGATCAATTTTTTGGTGAAGTGAATTATGAACAGGAATATGATGAGCAAGAAAGTGAGGTTGATTTGGAAGGTGAACATCTGTGTGCTCTAGATACAATTAAGCAACTTAGAAGAGAGAACCATAATTTAAAAAAGAAAATTCAACAAGAAAAAGATATCAAAGATAAGATATGTTTGGATCTTGTAAAAGCAAAGATACAAGTTGAAGAAGCTAGAAAGATTGAGGAAGAAGTTAGAAACCAACTTAAGGTAAAAGAACATAGTATAGAAAAACTTGAGTGGGAATTGGTTTTACTGAGGAACATTGATAGAGCATCAAAGTAGTTAAGTGATGAGAAATTAATGAGAATGGATCTATGTCTTTGGATAAAACTATTGGTGCACAAAAAGCTCCAAGTGACAAAGGTGGTCTAGGCTTACAGGAAGGACAATGCTCTAAGATTAGAAAAACACCTAGAACAAAGGTAGATTTAAACTTTCAGGCTGCTAACCTTGAAACTGTAGGAAACAAACAACATAATGATATCAACAAAGGAAGAAGGAATATAATTGAGAGATTCACAGGATCTCCCTTTGCTTGGAAAGGTAAATTGATGAGGTATAATTATTATTTTTTAGGCTATTTTTATTCCTATTTTGAATATGGCCATAGAGCATCTGAATGTTGGATTAAAGTGAAGAAAAATGATTGGCAAAGGAACTATGGTATTGTCACATGCTTCAAGTGTAGTCAATTAGGTCATATTGCAAGAAATTATGATAAATTATTTCTAAAAGATGATCCAACATCAACATCAATGTAGGAGAGTGAAAATATTTGGTTGTATGCTATTATAGATGTAATGGTTTTGGACATAAAGTAAAGTTTTGTAGGGGGCAATGGAAGAAATCATCTGGAAACAAAAAAGAGTTAGATAACCTGCTTAAGCCAAGGAAAGAATCTTTGGAGGTTTGGAGAAGAAAGCAAGGAAAGGAAGAGGAAGAACTAAATCTTGTGCATGTTGCACAAGAACCATTTCTAAGAATTTAAAAGGAAACATGAAGACATGGGGAGATAATTAGTGCATTATAAAACAAACCCCATTGATATCAAACAAGAAATAGTTGCATTTTGTTGCCTCATGACTTATTTATCATGATTCTCATATCAGGGTGTAATTCTTAGTGTTAAGCCACAAATGTATCATATTTTTGTTTGTATTCTATGTTGAATTCTTGTCTGTGCTAGGAATAATAGTGAAAATGAGTTGATGATATTAGTCTTAATGCTATGGTTCATATATATCATCATACTGATGGATGATACTTTTCCATATGTCTATTGAAGTTGCAGTGGGTAGAATACTCTTTGCCTGTGACTGATAGAAACAATGGTTTAATAACTTCAGTGGTTTATGTTTCTCAGAAGGTGCATGAGTTAGCTGATGTCAAAATATTTCCATGAGATAATGGTGGCTTGGACAGTGAAGTAGTATTCATTTTTTCTTTGTCATTAAAGCTTGTTATTTTGATTGATCAGTCTCATCATTGCTTAACACTTTGATATCATGCTTAACAGTTACTTGTTGTGCATATAATATAATGCTTGGTTTAACTTATATGAATGAAGTTTCAATAACAAAGCATGATAAGATAGTGAATTGTTAATAGTTGTGACAGTGAATGTTGCTTGAAATTGAGTTCTACAGTACTGTGCTTGGAAGTTTCCTGTAACATTTCATGGTTGGAACATGAACAGTATTCAAGAAGACCTTAGAAGTTATACATTTTTTCTGAGATTCAAGTGTTTATCTATTGATGTTCGCAGATCAAGAACATCATGTTATGCATTTGTTATAGTTTCTTAGGTCTACACAAATTTAGACTTTGCAAGTGTTCTCTAAATTTGTGTTTGCAAGTGTAGTAGTGTAGCTTTCTGACAAAACATGTTCTTGACATTGGTTGTGAATATACACTTGAAGATAGTCTAACAACAGTGGCAGAAGATTGTATATCTTGTAGCAAAGTTATGATATGATCACAAAAGGAACAAAAGATGATCTTTGCAAAACAACTAAAGAAGTAAATTGGAGAGAAGCTAACTGTGTTTGAAGTTGATAAAGCATGTGCAATGATAATATCTTTGTGAAAGTGTTTGCATAAAGTGCTCAAAGTAATTAGATATGCATCTTGAAAAGTATCTATCATAGAGATGATGAAGGCTTATAGAACAAGTGTTGGTGTCGATATTTAGAGAAACAAGGTTATGAATGAGTGCTTCAAGGACAATGCATACAAAGATTGGGACATGTATATTTTATAACAAGAACATTGAGTTAAGTCATGCTATTCTAATAACCACAGTCAAAGTATGATTAACAACAATCAAGGAGGATAAGTTCACAACAGTAGCATATGGCATAAGTGATCTGCAAGTACTGGAATAAGAAGGAATCCGTTTGCTCTATTTATGCAGAGTAACATTAAACAAAGAGAGATTAATGCCATGTTTTTGAATTTGTTCAATCCATTGTTCTTTGCCATATATGTTTTTTTTGAGTGCTGAAATTGTTATTGATGGGGGAAGAAGCATAAGTAATGGTTCTATGTGATCTTATTTATGCTTATGATATCAATGCCAAGTAAGTAACAAATGGGGAGCAAGGATAATTGGTAAAATATCTTGAAATTTGTTATCCTCATAGTTTGCTTTAAGCTTATGAAGATTCTTGTGACATTGTGGTGGATGTTGAATAATATCATGTTTTATGATAGTATTGTGCTTGAAGGAGATTTGTAGTGAGATTCTTGAGAAACTTGTTTTCTTTGTTATCTCAAATAGGGGGAGAAGCTCATAATATTTTTGATGTTGTAGATGCTACCTTACAAGCAACAAAACTTCTTTAGAAGTGCATAATTGATATTTGGTAACATTGCCATTCATGCTGGTAACATTGTTTATACAGTTGGTATTTGGTGCAGACAGGTTATTTGATTGCTCATGTGATTAAAACAAGGAGATATATGACATAAAGTTATTGGTTTCTTGGTTTCTTCTTCTAGCTGGTTACTGTGTTGGTTGGTTTCAGTTGTTTATTTCATGGAATTTCACATTCTCCTCTATTATTCTTTGCCATTAAGGCAAAAAGGGGGAGAGATGATGTGTTTTTCCATCAAGGACAAAGGGGGAGTTTGTTGGCTTTTAGTTGTTTATGTGTTAGTTTGTCCTTTACTTCAAAAGTGGTTGGTTTGCTGGCATGTAGAATATATATGGGATGTTGATGTTTGATGGATGTTGACAGGATGCATTCTCAGCTTGTTTTGATATATGATGCTTATAGTTGGTTCACATTGTTTTTACACATGATTCATGGCTTGCACTTATTATTTTAGATACATGTTGGTTACTGATGTTGTTCTCATTTTTGATAGGGTACTACAAGTTAGGTTTATCCTTTTTTTTTCATGATTTCAAATTACATATCAGATATATGATTGTTGATGTTTGACATGATATACATGATGACATTTTTTTGTTTAGCATCATTGGATTGGCTAATTGTCATGGTTGGTATAGTACATATATTTGATCACTGAACATATATCTTTGACATATGTACTTATGCACAATGACTTTCACATACTACTATATATTTTTTAAATATATATGTGACATTGTTTAAGTCACTTTGTGGCTCAAATGCTAAAACAATCACATTGTATTCATGTGACATCAACATTATAAAAGTCTTTCATTTGGGAATAATATTTAGAAGATAATAAGGCCTGGGCATGATGAGTATTGGGCATACTAAGCATGTGATATAGGCATTGTTTGAATATCAATAGACTTTGTAAAAGTCTCAACAATGATGGTATTAAGGTTCAATGACTTTGAGGTATTGAGTATTATTCATAAAGAGGTTGACTGTTATTATTAGTAACATGGTGACTTGGTATTAACAACTATCATAGTATCTTTTTGGAATTAGCATTATTATGGTGTCGATTTTTCTTGGCGAGTCTTTGTCAGTGGACTTAAGGTTATTATAATGATTGTTTAAATCATGTGAAGCATGGTGTTGTTTGAAAGAAAAGACTAGTGCAAAATGTTTTTGCATTTCATTGTGTAAAGTTCTGGAACCCTCGCCACTACCACATGTATTTTGTGAGTGCAAATTTCTGGTAAAAACTTCGTAGTCAAGTACTGTAGATAGCAAGAATAAGTTCACTATTTGAGCTTGGTGAGTTAGTGAAAGGTTTCAAGTTGGATAAAGATGTGACTATGGTGTTTGGAAAACTGAATGATTGTGGAAATTGGTTAGAGAAGACTTGATGCAATCTTCCAGCTGGGGAGTTATGAAACTTTTCGATAGGTTTTTATGGTTTTTATTCAGTTATCTTCCACTGTGATCAGGTAATGCAAAACTTGTATGGATTTGAGTAAAATATTGGTTTTGGAATATTTTTTTTGTTAAGGGTATTTGAAGAGATTAACTCTTGTTGATTATGGTTAATCAAGAACCCATTAGGGTTTCTGGGTATCTCTTCTCAGATTACAACAAAATATACTCTCTTTTGTTTTGAGATTGATGTATTTTCTTAGACTTGTTAAAAGCTCTTAACTCGAGTTGGTCTACAGTTATTCAAACTGCATATAGAGGTTATCATTCGCAATATCTTTAAAAAATGGTTCTCAAGCATTTTTCGGTGTTATTTGAGAGAGGAATATGAAGCTTCAGATATATTGTGCAAAAGTAGTACTGCATTGAAAATCTTTTATTATTATTCTCATATTATTGTATTTAAGGAAGATGTCATTCTCATACAATATTCTTCAATGTGCTTATTGAAATTTTTTGTAGTCTTCTATTGTAATTCTAGGGTTGCAAAAATTGCACTTCTAGGGTTCTGATAGAATGCTATAATTTATTGCTTTATAAAGGAGTTAGTCCTCCTATATCTCATGAAGTTGGTGCTTCTAATTTTTTGTGGAGTTGGTGCTCCTGAATGTAAAAGAGTTGGTTCTCTAAGTGAATAAAGGAAATATTTTTTGAGTGGTTTTTATTCCCCAAGAGGGTTTTTCCACTGAGGACAAATTATGTGTTGTGGTGATTTTATGTGTGTGATTTTTTTCTTATTAGTCTGATTTTAATGTGTTATCAAATGTACAATTATCAATCTTTCATATATGTCAATGGACATTTCATGCATCATAGGTTCTAATTTAAAGTGAGCTCTGATACATGTGAAAGTGTTAAGTTTCTCCTCTGTTAATTTTTCATGTTTAATTCATGGTTCATACAAATACAATATTGTTCATGCACAAGTCAAATTTTTTCTTTGAACTATCATTTGGTATTTTGATTTAAAAGTCAAGTTTGCTTCACATATTGTCATCTGTCCTCTTTGTTCAAGAGAAAAAATACAAGATTGTTTTTGAAAAATTTGTCTTTCATAAATCACTGATTCACCCCCCCTCTCAATGATTTTAGTCTTCCAACAGTATTGTATATTGGAAAGGCTTAGATATATACATGAAATTTATGCTTGCAATATTTTTTAAGGTTGTCTGCTTGGTATACATTTAAGTATAGGTGGTGTTCATTGTCATTAGGCTGGTAGCTTGGTTGTAATTGGAGTATCCAAATTTGATATAATTTCTTCTGTTTTCTATTTTCATGCAAGGGTATTCATTTTGTAATATAATCGATTTATGTATTTGGACTAGACACAATTATGTTCATTTGTGACAAATCAAATTGTAATTCAAAGGAAAATATTGTAAAATTTAGGGTGTTAAATAATAGATTTATGTATTTTTACTAGACACAATTATGATTATTTGTGACAAATCAAATTATAATTCAGAGGAAAATATTGTTAAATTTAGGCTAAGGTTTTCAGATGTCTTTTGTAGGTAAGGCACATGGTTCTGCAACTAGCTAAGTGGCATTGTGTTGGTCACTATCATTACACTAGTTGTAATTGGAGTATCCAAACTTATTACATAAAGGAACTCTTGCCCACTTTTGGATTATTACAAAGCTTTAGTTATATGTTTATTGCTAACAAAGAAAATTATAATTTTGTGGTTACAATTCTCATTCAAATTTATACAACTCCAAATACATTTTGAAAAGAATACACTACTTTTATTTGTTGGGTTGAATTGATAAAGCAAATTTTTATTGCATCTTACAAACTTACTACTACTTACAAATGCTTCTTGATGCTTGGAGCATTTGGAAAGGATATATATGGTTAATGCATTTTGGCTAGATCCTCTTTAACATGGATGTTATAATTATTGTAAACAATGATTTTGGTTTGACCCCTCAGAATGCTTTGCTCCTCCTAGGGTTTTTCACGTAAAAGGAAAAAGGGGCACCAAAATGCAAGGGTTTACACTCAAGAATAATGTTAATGAGAGATGAAATGTGTCTAATTGTAATGTCCTAAGTACAATAAACTAAAAATGAAATGATTTATTTATGCTAAACTTAAGAAATGCAACTTGTTGGAAAACACATTGTGATATGCAAACATGTGATTTATGACCTAGAAATGCAAACAAAACTAAATAGAAAGTTATGAAACAAAATTTATGCATCTGGAGACTGAAAATAGATGGCATGAAGGTCTGAAATCCTAATGAAACTGATGAACAAGTCAACTGGGACACTTATGCCAGTTTGGGCGACAGTCCTATATCTAGAGAAACTACCCAAAAACCAGTTTCTACCAAATGGGTGCTCAGATATGTAAAAATAATTGAAAATGAGGTGCAGTGGGACTAAGTCACCCAAGGTGGTGACTTAGTCCACTTCTGAATCACTGAAAATTCAGAAGTGGAAACAAATACTCTAGGTATGCACTTTGGTTTCCTACAGGTGTCTACTTCTGAAACTCTGATTTTTGAGCTTGAAAATGACTTTTAGGTGATATTTTGACTTGTTGAATGAAAAGAAGACTTGATCAACCTTGAAAATTGATCTCTAATGATTTCCAAGCTTCCAAGAGTCACACAAGAAGAGAAGAAGAAATGTTGAATGCAAACACACAAGAAGAGAAGAAATGTTGAATGTCAAGGCATGGAGGTTTGCCTTGGTCAAACCCTTTTTAGGTAATTAAACAAAAATGATGAAAGAATGGAATGAAACATGAAATAATGGAGTTGATTACCTTACCATGATATTTGATCTTGATTTTCTGCAACAAAACATGAATAATCTGCCTTTGAATGTCTTTGGGAGCTATCTTGATGTCTTGTAATGATAAAACCCTAGCTTGATTGACTTGAGAACATGATGAGTGATGAAGGATAATTATTTATGAATTTAGTTGAGTTAGGGGATTGAAAAATAAGGGGAAAACCCATATTTATACACAATTATGCCTAAATTCCCTAAAATACCTCATCATAGGCCAACCTTAGGTCTTAAAGAATAGAAACTCGAAAGAAATTTGAATTAATTTTTATTTTTGTGCCACATGGGACTAAGTCACCCAAGGTGGTGACCTAGTCCACCTAGTTAATTTTGAGTGGATATTAGAGATTAAGATGTATTAAATGTTGTTTATCGAGTTCTTCAACAAGACACTTAATTAAGGCCTCTAAGTGCATAAAGGGGCCATTTAAAGCATAAGAAAGGTGTAAATATTGATGAAAAGCCTAGGAAAGTGTGAAAGTTTGTTACAAGACTTTAAAACACTTTGAAATAGGTATTGGTAAGGTTATTTAGGTGAATTATAACATTATGATCCTATAAAAGTGTGAAGATTTGTTACGACACCTTACAACACTCTTACAAGACATCAATAAATGTATTTTATTCAATTTACAAGGGACCATGACCTAATGTGGACATGTAGACACCTCACAACACCAAATCAAGGCCTTATTAAGTCCAATTTATTATCAATTATTCCCAAATCAAGCAAAGTATACACTTTTTGGCAACACAATTATTACTAGCAAAAATACTCTTGCAACATAGATTTCAAGAGTCTAATAAGCTTGCCATGAGAGCTTATCAATTTATTTTTCTCAATCTACCAGCTATTTCTATGCACACTAGCCTCATGTAAATAGCTGGTACATCAAACAAAATATGTTGCCTACTCAAGCTCCTCTATATAACATCATTTTTTCAAATACAGAAAGAATTGCAAATTATTTTCAGAAAATCCAAGTTTTTCTACTACATATATATTCATTTATTAGTCCCTCCCTTTGATTTATTAGTCACTTTGAAATTATTGTCTTTTTTTTTTTAGATATATAGTCATACGCATTGACAATAAAATTCTGGTTTTGTTCTACAAGGTCTCAACTACATAGAATTTTAAATTAAAGGAGAATCTTAAAACTTTTTTGTCACAAAATTTCAAAACTGAGGCAATGAACATGTTTATTTCTTGGTATGGGTAAAATATGCACCTATATATGATATTACTCAAACACTAAAATATAAACTTTTGTGTACAATTATATTTCGTGTGTTTTTTCCCTACTTAATACAAACCTATCCAAAATGCAAACACATCACCATACAAAGAGTTGAAAAAATTACAAAAACTCAAGTTGTAGACTTAGTTTCCCCTTGCTTCCCATGAGATTTTTTTATTTTTTTTAGAGCCCTTTCCCATGCCTAATACTACAATCAAGGATAGAGCAAGAATTTTTTTGAAGAAATTGGAAAACAAACACTATACAAAAGAAGTTACATTTGAAAGTTTCTTGTGTGAATTCCAAATGGATGAAAGAAATTAAATTAAAATGCTATGATCAACATTTTCATGCAAAATTTTCATGATGAAAAGAGATCAATTAATATTTGGATAAATTCCTTTACAAAGCAAGTGCCAACACTATGGTATGCAAATACAAACACATAGTTTATATTAGATGTATATGCTGCTACATCTTATTGTAGTTCATATATGACAAAACAAGATAGAACACCGTCTCTTGCATTTCAAGATTGCGACAACAATGCACTCATGAGCATACAGTGGAAAGGTAAAGTTCATACATAAACTTGACAATGCATTGTTTAACTATGAAAAAATGTCTAGTCGTCAAGCTGTTCACATTGTTCTCTCATTGCCATTACATAAATTCTTGAGGAAATTATTTTCATCAATACTACACCATTAGGGTGTAGAGATTTTATGTTAAAAATCCTTAAACTATTGGAAAGAGAACAAGATGATTTTGAAAACATCATGCGTGCATCTACAATATAAAATTGCAAACAACGACCAAAAGCTCTTGATAAATTGTCACTAGTTGAATATGCAACCTTCTACTCTAGAAATCTGAGAAAGCTCCAAAAAAGAGAAATTCCATTATAGATCATATGCTATGTAAAATAAAATATGCACATTGATCCTTAGAATTATTATAGAGAAAACCTTATGTTTTATGTACCTTTCAAATCTAGTGAACAAACCTTGCTAGTTGGATATCAAACATGGAGTGCAACATTCCATGAAAAATGGCACAAATTGCAAATATCAAAAAAATATTCATTGCACAAATTGCTTCTACATGGGGCAACATTGAAGAGGTTGCTACAAAAGCTAATAACGACACCTATCTAGAAATAGACATTACAAATCAAATTGATAAAAACAAAGAGAAAAATAACATAGATAAATTTGACATCATAACTAACCTAAACCATATGAGAAATATAAAACTCATAAATGATACTTGCAACTCACTCTTTTAAAAAATATCTCATCCGTTCTTACTTAGAAACCAAGAATACTTTAATCTATGAAGACAATTGAATAAAGAACAACAATCAATACTAAAGGATGTACTAATGACAAAAAGAATTGCACCCAAAAAACCATTGTACTTGTTCTTGATAGGTGGAGATGGCACAAGAAAAACCTTCACAACTAAAGTAAGTTTTGAAGCAATGACTCGATTCTATGATAATAAACTAAATAGTGACCCACTCAAACCTAAGGGCATTATTGTTGTTTCAATAGGAAAAATTGCATTCAATGTAGGTGGCACCACTACACATTCGATCTTCCATCTACCATACAATTCTTCAAAAATACTATCCTTGGATTTGAATACACTTGATATCTTAAGCAAAATATTTGACCAATTACAAATTTTGTTTATTGATGAAGCCTCATTGATTGGCTCTAGAATGCTAAGTTACAACACTGATTGAAGAATTCCTCAAATCAAACACACACAAAAAACCCTTTGAAAATATCAATATCATATTTTGTAGTGACCTCTACCAAAAACAACCTATATGCGATGCTTGGATATTTGAAGAACCAATAATATATAAAGAGAAAATGCCATATACATTTTAGATTGACAACATTAAGTTCTTTGAATTGCACACTATAATTAGAGAAATAAATCAACATTTCATTTCCATACTTAATTGTGCCAATACTTGTCAACAAGATGATCAAGACATTTGCTACTTGAATGCAATGTGCTATAAGACTCCTCCCAATGATCCTAGATTTACTTACTTGTTTCACAAAAATTCAGCAATTGACGAGCACAACAAAAAATGCTAAACTACTTACCCACAGAGCTTTGTGTATTAGAAGCAATAGATAAACAAGACATGACCATTGATAATATCCAATTTTAAGGTGAGAATTCATCCTTCCTAGCACAATCTTCCTCAAGCAAGATATTTCAATTGAATTGATTGCTAACAACCTTGATACACAAGATAGACTAGACAATGGTGCAGATGGCATTTTCAAATTGCACACAATTGAGCAAGAAGAAATTGTTTGGATTCAATTCAATGACCCTATTGCTGGCAAATCAAGTTGACAAAAAATGCAAAGTCTATATACATAAATTATATTTTTCCTTCTTGGACACCTATAATAAGAATCATCAAAAAAAGTCAAAACAACTATAAAAATAGTCACTTGAGCACAATTCCCTTTGCAAATGGCATCTGCATGAACCATCCATAGACCACAAGCTCTCACAATGGATGCACTTGCCTTTGAACCTTGTAAAGTCTATCAGCATGGTCTTGTTTACAATACTCTATCACGTGTAAGAAATATTGAATCATTGTATCTGATGAACAAATTGCAACAACAAAATTTCAAAGTATCACAAAAAGTCAATATCGAGATGCAATGCCTTGCGACTTTTTATATTAGATATAGAATGTAAATCATTACAAAGTATAGCTGTTCAAGAGTTCCTCTCTAGAGCATGCTGGCGCAGATTTTGCAGCAACGAAAATTTCTTTTTACAATAGTAACATAGGAAAAAAAAAAAAAAACAGCACTAAAAGTTCCCGTAATTACTAATGCATCTTACATTGCTGAGCATAATGCGGGTACAAAAAAGGGCTATTGTAAATCTGCTGGTAAAGTCTACAGAATGCAGAATTAATCGTCTTGAATGGATCTGCTGCTGTTGTTTCTTGAACAGGTGCATAAGAGAGATCTTATTCATCAAAAACCTCTGCCAGACTGTTTACTTGTGCTAAGTTATGATCAGGAGGGTGCTGGATAGGTTGGTCTCTATCTTGGTTGGGCACCTCATTGACTTCTCTCTGAAGAGTATCCAAAGCCCTGCAGAAGATATCAGATTCTTCCCTATTTGAAGTCTCTGTCTCTTCTCTACTAGGCCGCAAGAGTTTGACCCAAGAAGTCTCTATGTGTACAGAAAACTGCATAGCAACATCAAGGAAAGTGAGTTTTTTTTATTAAACTCAGTAAGCTCCCTCTTAGTCCCTCTGAATTTGTTTTCATTTCTCGCTTTCCAGATATGCCACATTATCTCATTAGTTAGCCAAAACCAGAACAAATTGCAGTCTTTACTAATTTTAAAATCAAGAAAAAGAATTTTTTTCCATTGAATTTTACCATTTTTATTCCAAACCTTTAAATTGTGACAAAATAACCTCCAGATTTCCTGAGCATAAAAACAATAAAAAAGAATATGCTTAACCAATTTAGGAACCCTACAAATGCTGCAGATTTCGACATCAGTGGAATTAAGTTTGATTGGAATCTTTTGCAAAAGCACCAGCCATCTAAAGTAGGCCTTTTTAGACTCCATGGAATTGTGCCAAACTAGAGAGAGATTTCTTTGCCAATCTTTACTATCAAGGGATAACCCCCAACAGGAATTCACATGATCAAGAACATCATTATTTTCATTAGCTCATTATAAATAGTTTTAGCTTTAACATTTACAGCATTGGAACCATCACACCAAAGAATGTCATTAGCAGGATCAAAACTCTTATTTACATCTACCGGCAAGATTGCATCACTACAAGCCTCCCGGATCATAGAGAAAGTTCTGACATTGGAGTCAGGGAGGTCATAGTTAGCACAGAGGGTATTCCAGCTCTTGATGTTCCCATTAAGAAGAATGTCACCGAAAGTCCTAATGCCCTTGAGGTTCCAATTCTTGGCAGAACAACCTTGAATCAAAGCAAGATTTTTATTATTATGAACAAGGTTCCACCAAATGGAGCTGAAAGACTGGCAAGAGTGGTTGTTTTTTAAAGTTATGTTGCAGTTTTTAAGCTGTGCATTATGTTTTGTTAAATCCCAGGCCTTCCAAATGCTCCTAAACACCAGGGACCATCCGGAACCATGGTATGATTGCTAAGGAGGATATCACTTAGGGGAAGATGTTTCCAAGTTCTAGCCTTCTTAGGGACCTTTGGATATTGCTTCTTACGAGGACCTTCCAAGGCTTGTTTCCACTCAGGGATCTTAATATCCACTTGACAGCCAAGGCAATACCTTGAGTTTTAAGGTCTTTCAAGCCAATTCCCCCCTAAAGTTTTCCAAGGCAGCACCAAGTCCATTTCACCGAGTGTCTTTTCCTTCTGCCCTTCCCATCAGACCAAAGAAAATCTCTAATTCTCTTTTGAATTTCATTAATTTGATAACTACAAAAAAACCAAATAGAGGCGAAGTACACGCTATATGAAGAGAGGACTTTTTGGAAAACGTGAATTCTACTAGCTAAAGAGAGGAAATGTCTGTTCCAGCTCCCAAGCTTCTTATCAATTTTTGTCCTCACCCAGTTCCACATCTCTTTGAGGTCTGGGCTGACTGCAAACGGGATCCCCAAGTATCTAACCAGCTTGTTTGGACCTCCCCAATGAATGTCAAATCTGTCCAACCGATCAGGGGGGGTCTCTTTCCATCCAAGGAATGTAGATTTAGCTCTGGAGAGTTTTCCTCTTGACGCTTGGTAGTACAATTCAAGCTTTTGCATTAAGGATTCAAGATTACTTTGTTCCATTTCAACAGAAAAGGAAGTATCGTCAGCAAATTGAACATTCATGAGCTCACTGTGATTGTGAAGATTGATTCCTCTGATTTTGGGAGAGAGAGTGTTATCTTTTAGTAGATAGAAAAGAGCATCAGAGGCAATAATGAAAAGTGTAGGGGCTAAGGGGCAGCCTTGACGAATCGACCTTTCCAGAGTGATAACCTCTGAAAGCTGGCCATTGACATCAACTTGAGTTGAGGCATCCTTCAACAGGGTATTCACCATATTGCAGAAGTTTTCGAGGAAACCAAAGGCTTGGAGCATCATTCTTAGGAAGTTCCATTCTATACGATCATAAGCTTTTTCAAAATCAAGCAGAAGCATTGCTGAGTTTTGATTGGAAAGCCTAGCCCATTCTAGAGCCTCCCAGCTTGTGATAAGATTCTCCAGAATATACCGACCTTTTATAAAACTAGTTTGCGTGCTAGTTATGAATTTTGGTAGTATATTAGCAAGCCTTAAGGCAATAACCTTTTCCAAAATCTTATAGGAGACATTTAATAATTTAATCGGTCTCCAGTTCTTGACAAGAGACTTATCACCTGCTTTTGGAATCAGTTTAATAGTTCCTCTATTTATCTCCTTCCCTAGGGAACCCTTGTCCAGTGCTTCTTTATAGACATTCAATATATCCTCACATATCCAATCCTCAAAGGTTTTGTAAAATTCAACAGGCAGACCGTCACATCCTGGAGATTTATCATTGGTCATAGAGAAAATAGCAGTTCTTATTTCCTCTTTTGTTATCTCAGCCTCTAATTTAGCAAAATCCTCCTCTTCAATCTTCTTTGGTATGAGGTTTTTGATGAGCGCTCTTGCCCTTGAGTTAGAGTCTCCTCCATCCTCTAAAGAGAAAAGGTCTTTGAAGAAGGCATGGAACTACGCTAGGATATCCCCATGAGAGGAGAGCATTTGAGAGCCATCTCAGATTAGCCCAACCTGTTCCTTTAAGTTTTTCTCTCTTAGGTAACAGAAAAAGAAATTGGAACCTTTGTCCCCACATTTAAGCCAATTTGGCTTAGCTCTTATTTTCTGTCCTTGCACTTTATGAGCTTGAAGCTTACTTAGATTATTCTTGGCCATAACCACCTCTTCACAGAGTATGGCACTGCCCGTATTTCCTTGAAGTCTTGATTCTGCCATAAAGAGACAGTCTTGGAGCATATTCTCCTCTTTTCTTCTGTCCAGGGCTCTCTTTTTGCCAATTGTTTGGAAGAGCTTCCTCCAGCCCTTAACATTATTGTTCCATCTTTCTATATAGGAGCAGTCTTTCATCATCCACTTGTTTATCTCTCTAAGGGAAGCAATAACATCTTGGCAATCGGTGTCACTTAGAAGGCAGGTGTTAAGAATAAAGCCATCCTTATTTTTAGTCCTTTCAGGCCCTCCAATAGAATATGGTAATTTAGCCTTAATGGGATGGTGGTTTGATAATGTGTACAGGTGTACCTGAACTATCACACCATCACCATTAGGCTTGAAAGAGAAGAAATCTTTATGAGCATATAGCCTATCAAGTCTACAATAGATTCTGTTGCTCCCTTTTTGGGCGTTGCACCAAGTGAACCAAATTCCTTTAGATTCTTTCTTGTTGCCTTCAAGAGGATCCAAAAGCTTGAGTTTGCTTTTGGTTCTTAGCCAAAAATGTTTCTCATTGCCTTTCCAGGACATGTTTACCCCTCCCCACTTGTCTTCCAGCTGTTCAACCATATTGAAATCTCCCCCGACAATCCAGGGGACCTCTGGTAAACCAACCATCCATTGCCGCAAATCAATTCTTTCCCTATAATCATTGGAGGCGTATATTGAGCATACTCCAAAAACCATGCCATCCTTATCAAAAGTGACCCACACTAGCCTATTGCAGGGGGAGGATCCATGTCCAATTACCTAATGAGCCCACTGGTTAGAAACTAGAATGGCAGCCCCCCTTGACCTTTCTCATGAGAGGTGGTGAAGAATTTTGAACCATTCCAAACAAAATTTAAGCTTGTTTCAAGAGCAAAGCCGGTGGCCTTGGTTTCTTGGAGTAAAACGAAGTCTTTTCCTTTTCCAAGTTAAGAAACCTTTTGTAGGATGTACTTTCTGTCAGGAGATTCTAGTCCCTTGACGTTCCAAGAAATGCAATTAATCTTCATTTTCATTCAACATGGGGGAGTCATCTTGTCTGCTTTTGAACTGATCAAAACACTTGGGGAGCTTTTCCTCCACCTCTAATTTTTTTGCCGCTGGGAGTTGGATCACAGTGCTTGTTTTCCTCCTTTTGTTTTTGGAAATTATAAGTTTTTTTCCCCCAGGAGGAGTGAAGTTGTATTTTCTTGGCCTACCAGGGCCATTTCTTGATTTTCAGATCAAATTGTCCTTCCCAAAAATGGTATCCCCCTCCTCAATACAACCCATGGTTACTTGAGGGTCTCCTTTATTGAGACTTATTTGGTTTTTTGACTTGTTTTTGGAATTAGAGTCTTTTTTAAATTCAGGTTTCCCTTGGTCTTTATCCTAATTATTCATTATGCTATTGGTAATTTCGTGGTTTTTGGAATCAAGGAGAACATTTTTTCCAGGAAGCAGAGATTCAGGTCCAAACTCAATGGGGGGAGAGAGGTTAGGAGTTCCAGTTTGGTTGGGGGAAAAGGGGGATATCCCCTCAATCTGGTATTCACAAGCACCGTTGCTTGGTAAAATTGAAAGAAAAGAGATCAAGTTCCCCAGCAGACTATCCAAGGGGGAGGAAGATTCCAGCCTATCAACAAGTTTATGACAAGTACCAGAGGCATGTGAGGTATCCCTATTGCTCACAACCAAATCGCCATCCCTAACAAGGTCTCTCCCGTAGGCCGGGATTCCTATTTGGGAGGAGTCGGCCAAAATATTACATTGATGCTCCACACTCTTAGAGATAATTTTATTACCAGATCTGTTAGCAATATCGTCCTTAATTCACTGTCTTATTTTCCTAATGGCAAGTTGTTGCACATTTAACTTCTTCGCCAACAAGGGGATTTTTGCAATCGCTTGTTTGAGCTCAAGGTTTTCCAAGGCCCAGTTGCTCCCAGTGGCAGGTGTGAGGGAGCCACACTCCGCCCGAGCCTCATCATGCTCATCCTGAGTGAGAGCATCAAAAGAGTTTTTCAACTCGATATTCGGCTGTTTAAATTTAGAAGTTGTTGTTGGCAGATCAACCTCCACCTCACCGGCATGGGGAGTAACTTCAGGATCGGGGCAGGGGTCCCCCTAGCTAGGGTTTGAAAATATTTCAAGGCTCTTAGTGAAGTGAGTATCCTCACACCCGCCGCTAGGAATGTTGGGCCTTCTCGAAATATTTTCTTTCCTTTTTTCCAATGATTCATTGGGCGAGTGGGGGTTAGTTTTCTTTTTTATCAAAGGGAAATTCTTTCTAAAGTGTCCTTCCTTACAGCATAGGAAACATGTGTTAATCCCCCTGAGTATTTCCAAGGGGCAAACAACGTTGCCCATTTCTTCTCTAATAATGATGTTCTCAGGTAATTCGACGTCCGACCTTAAGGATACTAGAGTGCGAGCATCAAGGTGAGGAAGGGTGGATCTAGCTTCATCAATCCTAACAACAGTACCTATCGGAGCCAGAATTTGAGGGATCAAACACTAGAACTCTGGGGGCAGGTTTTTCACGGTTACCCATCTTGGGCAAGACAAAGCAATTATCTCTTCGGCGATGGCCATTGGGGACCAAGTTAGGGCTTAGAATGTGCAGCCGCCAACATTCCAATAAGGTTTCTCAATGAGTTTCTCTTTGCATGGAGTGATTTTCCAAAAAAATGACAAAAAGTCCACGCTGGATCATGCGGAAAAATTTGACATGAATGCCGAATTTGTTTCCCCAGACTCTGGCGAGCCATGAGTCCAAGAATTTTCTAGCCGAAACTTTCCCAGCATCCAGGGCTGCAAATAAAATCACAGTGTTTTTTAACCGAGATCTTTCATTATGAATAACAGATTTAAGTTCACTGTTAGGAGAAATGAATAGATCCTTGGACCAATCGGAGGGAGACTTACCAATCAAATCTCCAGCACAATCGTTCAGGTCATCCACCAGAAATTTAGCCTTCGCAGGGAAGGCTTCCCCAGATTCCGCCAGGACATCCTTGAACGATTTTTGGGTATGATTAAAGGAGGGGTTATCTCCTAAACATGATTCCTCATTCAAGTTGGGGGCAGAAGGAACTGTGCCCTCCTCCATTAATGGAGAGAGGGAACACGGCTAGGAGGAGAGAAAAAAAACAGAAAGCCACGCATGCTATAGAAGGACTAAAGAGGCACATGGAAAAAGAAAGAAAAACAAATAACGAGGGGAGGAAGTCCACTTCCGAGCAAACCTGCGTGGGGGGCGCATGACCACCCCACAAAGCTTGATGCGCTCAGCGAACCCTCGACCTCCTCGGATGCAGCCTCCAGTCTCAAAATATTGAATCTTTTCCTTTCCATCCCTCATGCCTTGCGAATTTAGCAAAATGGAGACTACAACATAGCCTTTCTTTTGTAACTTCAAGCCATTTTAACATATTCTCTTTGAATACACGTAGCTTTGCACTACATGCATAAGAAATAGCCCATGACCATGATTTTACTGCAACAATTGTATTTTTCTTCTAAGAAACCAAATACAATGTGTCAACCATGTTAAATTCCTTAATGAAACATTCAATTGCTATCCTACACTAAGTATTCATGGTTTATTAACATGTAAAAAAACTCATTGCAAAACATTGATACTTTTGCAACAAAGCATCTAGAATCAATAACCATTGACTATTGCATCTTGGCATTGCTCTACGTATCAGAAACATGTATTTGACACCAACTGCACCCATTCATGACCTATTGAATCTTATACAAAACAATATCAACTCATTTTCATCCAATTCTAAATTGATTATTGCTAGAGACTTCAACATGGACATGTTACAATCCACAAAAACATGAGCACTCCTTCAATTTATATAACAACACAAACTGTCATTGCTTGTTGACAAGCCAACAACACATGCAAGCAATTTGTTGAACCCAACATCAAAACTACTCTTGTGAACTTTACTATACTAGATACATATAGGATAGGCCACTTAGCAATATCTATTCACTTATAGTTGTAATCAATTCAATTACAATTTACTACTACATGTTGCTATGTGTCTTTGACACCTAGTGTAATGTAGTATTACAATTATTTGTAAAACTTAGTATAAGTTTGCACAGGTGTAGCTATTTGCTGCCATGGTCCTCTTTGCAAGATGCTATTATCACTGATTTTTTTAGGTGCATCAAATAGATGTTGAATTCTTGTAAGTATGAAATAGTTGTTAGATTAATTGCTCTTCACCTTGCTTGAAAGATATACTAAAAATTATCCTAAGCATAGAAAATAACCCACACTATTGATTAATTGAACAATTAATGGATTGGAATATTTGACTTGTATAAGAATAACATTAGAATCATAGGCACATTGCTTCCATTGACTAGAAAGAAGAATAAATTAAGGGCTGAAAACATTTTGTAATTTAGAAAGATAATTCCTAAGAGCTTTCATTTGTTTCAAGTGTTCCTAAGCCCGTTCGTTATCTCATTTTATGCAATGCTTATTTCTATAGGATTCAAGAATCAATTTCCAAGATCCAGCTCCCTTGGTTATAGTTGAGTCAACTGTATGCCATTGAAATAGACAAGCAGTGCATTTTCGATGCAACAGAAGTCATCAACATAATTCATATAATTCACCATTGTTATCTCATTCTGTTATTAGGCGCTGCTATATGGGTGCATAACTTCCACAAATCAGTTTAAATGTAAGTTCTTATCAATTGTATTTCTAAGCTTCTAAGGTCCAAGTTTATATTCTTGTTGATATTTTTTTAGCCTTGAGCGAGCAGAAGAAATTTTCAATTACAGTATGACCAACCTTCTATAAGTGAATTCTGTAATAAGCAATAAACTTGTATCCGAAATTTTTTATTCACATTTCTAAGTTATAGAAGATTATTTTTTTTGGTTAGAAATTCCATTTTTCTAATACGGCTATGCTTTTTTCTGAACATGGCATTCTATTAAACAATTCATGTACCTTGTTTATACCCTCACATTTTGTATCCATGTCTACCAGAGCATTTCCAACTATTATGTTACATGAAAATTCTCCTTTCCATTTTTCTTTCATGAATCTCTATACCTTGTTCTGAAGCTCCCATTTTTTGCCGTCCATGAGATCAAATTTATTTGAGTCATTGCATAAAAAAATTGACTAACCTTGTCTACACTTCCACATTCTGGATACATGTCTCTATCATAGCATTTTCAACTATTATATTTGATAAAAATACCACTTCTATTATGTTTTGATGGATGTCCATACCCTGTTCTAAAGCTACCATTTTGGCACAATCAGTGAGGATGCTGTCAAAGGTTGTGGATTTTTGGCTTACACTTACCAATTGCATTTACTTGAAAGTTTCTAAAGCCTTTTCAATATATGCAAATTGTGAATATCCAGCAATCATTGCAGTCATTTTGTTTTGACATTTTACTTGTGTGTATCCTTCTACTGGCAGGTTGTAATGTAGAGGTTGTTGGGAGTTTCTAAAGCATTTTCAAATAAATCCTATGTCTTCTATTATGTCTTGGATTTATTGTTGTATAAATGTATTTTATTTATGCGTTTGAATTTTATGACTTTATTACAGACACTAACGAACCACAGGCCCTAAAAATGAATTTGTACACCCAATATCTTATTTTCTTACTATAAACCTTTTTTTTTTGTTGCCAGGCAGTAGAAACCCCTGCTGTGATTCTCACTTCTAGCTAAATCTGGGCTAATGCACAAGTTTGTTAGGTAATTTCTTTTTTGGTTTAAAACTAATATGTTAAATTTCAAAGTAATTTTTTTGAATTCAATTTATGAAGGGAATTTGGATATGCCCTGCTGACTAAGTATTATTTTTATTAGGATCTAGATTCGTTAACATAGACAATTTCTGATTAAGTGTCCTATGTATGATCAAATTCATATGTTGAGAGATATTGACAAATAATTCCTATGTCTTCTATTATGCCCTAGATTTATTGTTGTATAAATGTCTTTTAATTATGCCTTTGGATTTTATTACTTCATTGTAGACATTGATGAACCTATTTTCTTACAATAAATTAATGCTTTTTGTTACCAGGTAGTAAGAAGGCCCTGCTGTGATTCTCACTTGTGGCTAAATCTGGGCTAACCCACAGGTTTGGTAATTTATTTTTTGGTTTAAACAAAAATAATATGTTGAGTTTGAAAATAATTATTTTGAATTATGTACATGAAGGGAATTTGGATATGCTCTACTGGCTAAGTATTATTTTTATTAGGATCCAAATTCGCCAATATAGACAATTTTCAATTTAAGAGTAGTATTTATAGAATATTGTCAAATAAATCCCATGTCTTCTATTATGCTTTGGATTATTTGTTGTATAACTGCCTTTTATTTATGCCTTTGGATTTTATGACTTCATTGAAAAAATTGATGAGCCATAGACCTTAAGAATGAATTTGCACACCCAATATCTTATTTTCTTACTATAATTTTTTTTTTTTGGTTGGTATGGAGCAAAAAAACCCTATTGTGATTCTCGCTTATAGTTGAATCTGGGCTAACTTACAAGTTTGTTATATAATTTATTTTTTTGGTTTAAAAAAATATATGTTGAGTTTGACTGTAACTTTTTTGAATTTTTTTATAAAAGCAATTTGGATATGCCCTGCTAGCTAGGTATTATTTTTATAATATCAATAAATGTAGGTTGAAATTTGAATGATATATTGATTTAAACACAATTGAAGATGTGAATAATCACTCAAGTAGATTTATCTCAGATTACTTGAAGCATAACGAGATTCAAAAGCTCATCCTACTTGGATTTCAAGGCTTTGGCACTAATACCATTTTTAAATAGGTAAATTCATAGTACTTGAGACCAAGAAGCTTTAAAGCTATGAGGAGGGTAGACAATAAATCTGAATAAGCAATTGGTTTCATCACAATTTTACTTGCAAATATTTATCAATTTGCTACATATGTAATTCATAAAATTTAATCACAATAATAAGTTTGGTGGCATTAATGTTTTGTTGTTTAATTTGTTTTTCATTTATGACAAATATTTCATTTCACATATTACCAACAACACTTGCAACACAATAATCACAATTGTTGCACAACCCACCATGGATCATTACATGCCTCTAGACAATCTACCATCCAAAAAATGCATAGACTATGAAAATAGGTACTGCCATTAAACACTTCTATTAACATTTTATTTATTTTTATTTGCATTAGAAATATGCTTTTGTTAATTATGTCTAGTGGCAATCATTTTTGAAATCTCTTGCTCAATTATGTAGGCACCCTTGCAAATGAGGCAATTTTCTCCAATGACCAACAACAACAAAGGGACAAGTGGGGGTGAGGGCGCACTTGAGGGAGAGCGATGAGTGGGAGAGCGATTTTGAATGGGTTGCATATGTTATTCAGGTGCAGAGTTTTTGGGTTGCTTGAAAGGTTCTTCAACTTATGTTCATTCTTCCTGTCTCCTATTGAGGTGGAGATAGGGTCTGCTGGTGGGTTAGCCCTCTCGAGTGGTTGGAGGAAGGTTTGCTGCAGTCCTACTGCTGCAAGTTTAGTGTGGCCTGGTTGATCCAGGCAGTCTTTTGTGCCTACAATGTGTGGTTTGTTTCTTATTTTCTATAGGATTGGTTTTGTCCTAAGTGCTTGGATGCTCCTGGTTGTTGTGCTAAGTTCGGGCTATTTGTCTGTGTTTGTCTCAAGACCGTTGTTGGTTTTGAGTGCTCTGTTCTCTCCTGGTCTCTATTGATTAGGTGTTGATTGTGTTTTGTTGTGGGTTCGTTGCTGGTTTTGTTCGTTTTTGTTGTTAGGTGTGTCTTAGCTCTATTTAAGGTTCTTGGTCCTTTCAAAACCTTGTTTCCTATAAGGCCCCTGCGGCTCATTGTGTAAAGGGTACGATGCCCTATAAATGTTGTTTATCTTATCAAAAACAAAGGGACAAGTGTTTTGCCACATTTATGTCATATGTGACTTCCTTCTTTCCATACTCATTTTTTCATTCAAATTTTTCCATCACTGAAATTGCAATCTGCAGTTTCCAGGTTGACGCTGCATCAAGCATACTTGAAATCTATACAAAACAATCAGCCATAGCTTTTGAAGATGATATCATAGTCATCTATGGCCTTGCTTCTACTAGAAACCTTGCAATGCAACCAAGAGCAACAATTTGCACATTGATCTTGTTGACAACCATGGCCAAATGACAATAACTTTAAACATTGACAATAAGTTGACTGAGACATTCTTGCCATAGTTATTGATGGTACAAATGTGTATCTTATAAAGTTTATAATTAAAAAAAAACACTATGAAAGAGGAGATGCTGATTATTTTCTCTAGTTGACTCCTAAAACTACCATTGAAAATATTGACAAAGTCTACAAGCAATGCAGGCTCATACCCAACACAATTTTCTCCTAGCCAATCCAATCAAATAACTTCTACTCAATTAGAACATTTGATGTTGTTCTAACTGCTCACCATCAAACACCAAACCAATATGAACTACATGTAAAAAGATGGAGAGTCACAAAATGATATGACTACTATAATATGTTTTGTACAAATATCAAACTCCATTTTATACCTCTTGCATTATAAATTTTATTAACTATGACAACTGACACATTTTCCTCTTTTACAGTTTATAGTTCTTAACAACCATACCGAACTCTATGCTACACTACAATTAATGCTTGTATCAGAAAAGAACACCACTTATATTGTTCAAGAATGTTGTACGGGATGACACAAGAGATACAACTGTCATACAATCAACTCAATCCACCTTCATTGATGAACTCAATGATGAATGCACTAAAGCTTTCCTACAAACACTTCCATCTTCCAATATACATGCAAGTCCCAAAAATATTTAATACTAAAAAAATATTACCACTATTACTATGCATTCAATTCTAAAAGTTCTAAATGCCACTATTTAAATGTTCACTTCCATTGCAGATAACTCAAACACTAAAACCAAAAAATGTTCAATACCCCATACCAACCACTTTGTACCTCATGTCACCAAACATTTTTCTTCACCCAGCCTTCCAACAAGGATATCGTTCAATGCACAACAACAATGAAGTTTGAATACAAGCCTTCTTGCAATGCATAATTCAAAAAACAGCTGGAGTTGTTGATTGCTACTTGTACAAACATCTCTCAGAACATAACTTCCCTCAGCTAGCACCAATTCCCTTTGAAAATTATATAAAAGACATATCTATAGTCAATGTTTCTCTTACAAAAATTTCAAATACAAGGCACATTCACACTTGTAATGGACAACTACATCATTGCAATTGTGAAAGAAGGTAGCAATGTAACATTCCCAACTATTTAAAAACTGTACCATGTGCCATTTAGAAAATTAAACATATTGCAATATGCTTCATGGGGATGTAATTCTAAAATTTTGAATAGTTAATGATTTAGTTCTTATCACTATAGAAGTAGCTAATATGCCGAAATCTTGAACCTGCAACTTAATGTGATGTACAAACGAAAAATGTTCTAGCTTTATGTACCATTTGCTTCCTTTATACCTTGACTCCAAACTTTAGATCATGCTGCTTAACTCCTTGTTTAGTTTTTTCCATTTGGCAGGGATTATGCCTGTAGAATTAGTCCTAAAAATTTCCTAAACATGCTTCATGGGGATGTAATTCTAAAATTTTATACTGAAGAGGATGTATATTTCTTTGTTGGTAATCCTCTTCTCCAGTTTAGAATCCAAATAGATAACCAAGAAATTTTGAACAATATACTTTCTGATTTGACTGCAATAATCTTATTTTCATGAGCATATTTGCATTATCTTTAAAAAAAAATCATGTTGTATGGTTCACAATGGTTCAAGCCCTGTCTAAAGCTTTGTCATTTATTCAATTGATATTGATCAATGCAATTCCAAGGACCATTCCTCTTTCCTATTGTGATTTCTCTTCGCTATTATGGGCATTGTGCTGCTCAACTCTACCCATCTATTTCCTTTACTGGAAGAACATGGAGATGGGGAAGATGATCACCTATGTATTGTATCAAATAACTTTTTTTTTTGGCTTTTTTTGTTAGCTTTTCATTTCTCTGTGTAGATATCAGCCCCATTAACTATAATAATCATTAAAAAGTGCATAAGCAGGTTATGTGACTACAAGAACAACGCTATTGCCTCCTAGGATGCTCAATTCTACCCATCTATTCCACTGACTGAAAGAACATGGAGATGGGGAAGATATCCTGTACTGAGAATTTTGGCGTTTCTAGCCTTGGTTATGGATTTCAAAGAACTATGTAATGATAATCTCTCATTATTTTACATTATGGTATTTGTTAGAACATTCTCGTAATTTCTACCAACTACTGCCACCGACCTCTGACCTTCCAGATTCTTCTACCACCGACCATTCTAGAGAGTTCTCACCGACCATGGCATTTGCATATGATTTTACGGTTTTGTAATCTGGAGTATTCCTAAACCCTCTATAAATAGAGGCAGTTGTAATGAGGCTACTTACTCTTTAGCAGGGTCCAGCTCCGCAGAGCTGTTATAGGATATGTAATATTGATAATTTAATATAATGTGCTCTGTTTCTATTCTGCTCTCCCCTGTTCTAACAGTGGTATCAGAGTGTATGGTAGACGATCCTGGAGACATTATGAGCAGTGTGAAAATCTTGCGTATGGGTTCTGTGATGGAGCTGCTTTCTATGAGTAACATAGGATGTGAGATTTTCAGAAGAAACTGCAGCCATCGATGGGTTCAGTGCCAGTGAGAAGAAGTCACACCATCAGTCACAAGTTGTCACCAGTTTTTGCAGATTGTGGAGAGAGCCAGATCAGAGAAGATCACTGTTACAGAAAGATATTTGCAGCTCGTGGTAAGCCATCACAGCAGTTGAAGATCACTGTTACAGAAAGATATTTGTAGCTCGTGGTCAACTTCAGTTGAAGATCAGTGACGTTGCAACTGTTTTTGGAAATTACTCACCCAAAGGAGCGGAATCAAGGAGCCGCCAAGTAATGTGAGCTGGTCAATAAGGAGCTGCAGAAGCCGTCAGTTGCTGTATACCATCGCCAAAATTGTTCATCGCAGTTTTTGGAGTCACTGCTCGCCACATCTATTCAAAGAGATCTCCAAGGTGTCAAGGTGAAATGTATACCACTCAGTTTTTAAGATGTCTACTGTAGCCGCTGCAAAAGGTGCGTCATCAATTTAAACTTCTTGAAGCTGTCATCCAATTGGAGTCAACGTAGAAGGCTGAAAGATTGTAAAAGGCATATGGTGAAAGGAGAGGCAGAATCGCTGATCTGTGAAGGAGTTAGAAGGGATTCACATAATTGAAGCAAGGATCAGAGGAGACCGTAGTAAAGCATTACGTGCGGATCACACATTGCTAAGGGATATTGATGTTCATGGTTCCAGCCGTACGCATGGGAAAGAAGAGGATAGTTGTTCAAAGAGGCCGCAACTATGCAGGAGGTGAATTTGAGGAGGAAATCCTGTCACGATTTGTGATAGATGTCAAAAAGAAAAGGAGGTGATCCTGTCACCATTTGTGATAGATGTCAAGAGCCTACTAGGATCCCCGAGCACCAGTAGTGTGACTCTATGGGAGGTGCTGAGAAAATACAAGTGTTGAACACTTAAACCGACGATGGACTGGTAACCAAATGTGCCAGAGCTCATGGTTAGAGCATCCCAATTGCAATATGGGATTTCCTAGGTTCGATCGCTAGATCTAGAAGATTTTAGATGCCGCAGCATTAGTGAAAGAAACTGAGAATGTAATGAGAATTGATGGTAGAAATTAGGGGGGAGTGTTAGAACATTCTCGTAATTTCTACCAACTACTGCCACCGACCTCTGACCTTCCAGACTCTTCTACCACCGACCATTCTGGAGAGTTCTCACTGACCATGGTATTTGCATATGATTTTACTGTTTTGTAATCTGGAGTATTCCTAAGCCCTCTATAAATAGAGGCAGTTGTAATGAGGCTACTTACTCTTTAGCAGGGTCCAGCTCTGTAGAGCTGTTATAGGATATGTAATATTGATAATTTAATATAATGTGCTCTGTTTCTGTTTTGCTCTCCCCTGTTCTAACAGTATATACATGGAGGTTTCCCACTCTGTTAGAAAGCTTTAATATTAGTCACAAAATAGACATAAACTTTGTCATAGTTCCGGTGTAGGTGAGATGGGAAAAAGGAGCAGAACCACGCATCATCAGTGCTGATGTTCCAGATTTATATCTTGTTTCTAGGTATTTACCGTGTCGAGATATGAACATTACTTATTTCCTTAATTTGCATAAAGGTTTTGTTTCTGTAATTGAAAGATGCCATATTGGTTTGAAGAATTTGGTAATTATTTTTAATTAGTTACTTTATATACAATGAACTCCAATTTTTTTGTAATTAGGAAGTGTTTACAACTTTATGGAATGGCAAGTTAATTATAGGAAAGTTGTAGCATAAAAGATATAGTAGTATGTTAGGTTTATAGCGTCACAATCAATTACTTTGTATTCTCTTCTGAATAGATATGCAAATTTTATAATCTCTAAATCAAGTGTTTTGCATAAAAAAGAGGAAATAAAATGCTGTGATGTAAGGCGTAAATGAATAATTATGTTCAGTTTGTTTTCTAAAATCAATGTATGCTTGTAATATTTATTAACGTTGGCCGCACATCTCCAATAATCTTGGTGGTAGCAATTGATGGAAAGAAAATAGAAGCAAGACACGTGTCTTTTTCTGTAAACAAATTCCAAAAAGAACATACAAAATGCATTTGATAAATGGAAAAATATATTGAATATCCTCTAAATCTCCTAGTCAGCTACACGATCTTCCTCTCTTTCAATTAATTGAAATTATACAATAAACAATGATTTGTTTAGTG
This sequence comes from Sequoia sempervirens, assembly GCA_007258455.2. Classification (NCBI taxonomy): domain Eukaryota; kingdom Viridiplantae; phylum Streptophyta; class Pinopsida; order Cupressales; family Cupressaceae; genus Sequoia; species Sequoia sempervirens. The sequence continues at coordinate 82,654,741 of VDFB02000013.1, forward strand.
CAACGGTCTTTATATTCCTTTTGAAATACTGTTTACCCATTTTTCATTTACAGTTCAAATCAGGTTGAGTTTATGGATTTTAAACTGAGAAAATGAGGTATTCATTTTATTATCCCTCCTACATTACATTCAGATGTATAAATGAAAAATCCAAGAAAGATTACAACTACAGAACATTACATTATACACATGTATATAACATAAGAAAGATTTTACAAATCTTTTCTGAAAAAGGTAATCTTTATTGAATATAGAAATATTCATTTGACTCACACAAGTCGTGAGTTTAACTTTTTCCTTATTCAATACAAATCAAAATCAACATATACATGAATAAGTAAATGAAGAAGAACAAGTGCATGTAAGGAGGGTAATCAGTCATTGCCTGAGAATGACTGGTTTTGTCGAGTCTTCTTGTCTGGCTGTTCCCTGAGTTGTCCTAGCCTTCCTAGCTCCTTGATACTCCTGTTTCCTGCATTAAGTCAAGGTAATGTGTTGATCAATGCTTTAAGCAATGAAAGGTTACATACCATACATGATCATCTACCCATACATGTATAAATTGGTCCTGATTTGCATTAAATAAGTCTTGTGTGCATTACAAGTGTCCCAAAAAACCATTGGAATTATCAAATACACTTGAAACACACATATGTTTTTCTAACTTGTTTGCTTCATGTGCAATTACAGGTGCAGTCTTGTTTTAATTTAAAATGAGTTGTGGAAATGTGGCTCTCACGAGGCTTGAGCCCAACTCATTATTTATGCACAACTTTTTAAGTGCACTTCAGTGCATCCAATGTAGATTACAATAACAGGTTTCTGCTCATTGAAACTATGGAAAAAGCTTAAAACGACATGATCATTCAATAGGCATAATAGTAGCATGCAAATTTCCCAACTGAAATTTGGATGGAGATTACAGTTAACAGATGAATATCTTTGAGACAGTTAAGTTGTTCTAAAAGGATTCCATGATGATAACAGAGAAATTAAACCTTCAAGAGAATAGTTATCATTAATTTTTAGGAGTAATATAATGGGATCATTGTTATGGAATAGATCAAATCATTTGAGGACAATACCTCATTATAGTGATCAATACAAAGTAGCAATTACAGTGATCATTACAGTTTTTCAAGTTGCATTCAACATATTCATCAAATAGTGCAATCAAGAGGATAACTCAATGACATTGATAGTGGCAATTGCAAATATGCATTTTAAATCTTCTGTGTTTAAGAACAAATACCAATAAATAGAAATTTTAGAACAGTAAAGTATTAGAAATTTTTGTTGTTGTAAAATAGAATCTAGAGAATATACAAAATCCCCAGCTAGCTATAAAGTGAGGATAACCCAGAATGTCTAAAAGCTAAGTTGTTTTTAGTTGAGAATAGAAAATATAGAAGAAAAAGCTTCAAAAATCAAGCCATAGTGTTGAAAGTTTTTTACATTTTTTGATATGGGTCAAAACCTTCATATATTTGTAAGAAAAAACATGATCATGCTAAAATGTCATAGAATAGTGTTTTTCCAGAAGGATTTTCTGTGTGGTTTTCCTCAAATTTGGGTGATACAAAATATGAAAACATTGATCAAGCATGCCAACTGTTGTTTGAATGCCTTTCAAGAGTGCTTATTTACAAAATGCAAAAAATAATCGCCACTTACACATGCAAATTTTTACATGGAGTACCTTGAGGGTTTTTTCTAAAATTCATGAGGCCGAATTCCAGATGCAACAAATCTTTAATTAGGGTTTTTATAGAAAGAAAATCAAATACCCAGATGGTTTTTTTTAAAGGTTCAGAAATGAGGATTTTTGTACAAACCCTTGATGGCCATAAAAATATGAGAGACCAAGCTTTTAAAATTTTACAAAAAGGTAAACCATACGAGGGTTTTTAACAAAAATAAAGGCTGAGCCAAATTCTTTCTCTATACTTTTCATAAAACCCTCAACTTGACAATGAAGGTCGACTAAATTCTAGGTGATGCCTGCCATAAAACATCAAAAGAAATGGAGTCTGCAGGCCGTGGCATCTTTATAATAAAGCCACCTCTCTAATTATTTATCAAGGATAATCAAGCCTTCAACATACAAAGATGGGTCCCTGTGTTTTGTTTATCCACGACCATTGAAGTTAAAGGGAAAGAAAAGTCATAGAGATACGAGTCTTTGTTCAAACAAGAAAGATATGGAGGTTGAGCAGCATAAAAATCAGTAAAAACAATAGAGACAAAGCTACAACCAAGCACATTCCCCAATAGAATATGAGATAGAAACCACAAAGTGAGAGTAAAATAATAATGTGGGTTTGATAACTCAAAACCCCAAGCATTTTTTTTAGAAGAAAGCTCAGAAACAACAGAGTAAAGCCAAAGTATTTCTCAAAATACTTACCATAGTTTCTGCGAGTCAAAAAATGCTAGGGCCCGCCGCCTCAGAAGATAAAAAGCTTTCAAAAACTTTCAAAATGCATAGAGATCTTCCAGTTTCAAAGGAAAAATCAAATTTCTAATGTTTCAAACCTCAACAACCTTCACAATGGCGTACATGATTAAAATCTCCAACAAAGAAATCTCTATAGAAACCTTGATGGTAGCGCTTCTTCCAACCAAATAAAATAAAGTGATAAGATAAAATGAATGTATTTCATTCATTTTAGGGTTTCAATCCCCAAAGGAGGCCAATGGTTAGGTGTTTTTCAACTTTCTTTTTAAAATATATGCAAACAACTAATGATGGGTGTGTCATAAGACTTTAGGTCTTATATTCTTTAATGTTGATTAAGTCTTTTAAGACTTTCTTTTTGCTTTCGATCTCATGTGGGTCAAGCCCTTTATTATTTTTGCATTTGATTTGCTAATGTAAAGTATATGATTAAGTGATATTGCTATAAATCACTTTAATCAATTTGCTATTTTAAAGTGCAAAATAATGCAACATGCATTGTGTATGCATTAGGAGATATATAGTTGGGTTTATTGCATAAGACAAAGTTATAGCCTAGGTTTGTTTTGACCCAGTTATGACTTTGAGAACATCTAGGAAGGTTAGGAAGTGATTTGCAAACATGTGGAAGGAATATAGGAGTCTTTATGTTGTTTCTTGAAAACACTTGGAGCAAATATAGGCATGTTATTTTAGTTTTGAGACACAAGGAGAGCATCTAGGGGATGATTTATTATGTTTTTATCTTGAACTTGGTCAAACTTGACCTTTTCACACATATTGAAGTCTTTTAGAGTGAATATGGTTGCTTAAATATAGGCTTTTGAGAGGCATCCAAGTTCACGAAGCTTCTAGAGCCCCTTTTGGAGGAGCTACTTGGACTTGATAATATATCCTCATTTGTAACCCATTTTAGTGAGTTCTTCTTATGCAATTTATGAAGACAGAGACTTTTACAGTCCTTGAATAGTTGGAGCATGTTTTGTAACTCAAGATTTTGAGCATGTATATTATTGAAGGCCTTGGACATCAATGATATAGAGTATTTTATCTTCTCACACTTTGTTTTATTTTGTGCCTTATTGATTGATTGAATTAGTAGTGAAATCTTATTCCATTCCTTGTAATTCTATCTCAAATATAGCATCTTTTGCAAAGATATATGTTATTGTAGGTTATAATTAGTGTTATAAGTGTAATCACTTTTAGTTGTGAGATTTATATTTCCCTCTAAGAGCTTTAGCATTCAAACTTATTTATAAATTACTGATGGAATGATATATAAAAGTGAGTTGTGTAATCTAGATTCAATCATTGTTAGAATTGTGCATATAAACTAAGTATGCAAACTCTAGGAAAGTTTGGTGTATCACCATAGAATAATATTTTATTAGTTTTTCATTTAAGTTTAATCCTTCTCCCTTTTCCTTACAAATCATTAGATTAAGTGATACTAAGACGAAGCCGACCTTCTTCAAAGGTTGACCTCTCTTCATAAGTAGCTCACAGCATGAGAGGTCATCCTATGTTTTCTTTGAAAAGCTAAGTTCTACAACTTAACTTATCAAATCTTGTAGCTTAGCTAGGGTGCAATTTTAGTAGTTAACAATTTTGGCATGCCTAGTGGGACACGTCCCTCAATCCTTTTCATTGGTTTGATGTGCAACCAATGATTTTTAGAGATTTTAAAGGTTATCACAGCATGTCTGGCGACTCCATTGAGTTGAAAGAGTGGTAAAATCAATCCTATTACAACACATGAAAATAATACAAATTGAGAGTTCTAAACATTTTGAGTATCTACAACTATCACCACCTAGAAGAAAAGGTAGGACAAAAAAAGGAAATCCTCCATCAAAGAGAGTTCAGTTAACACCACCTGGTGTTAGGCAAGAGTTTTTCTTCTCACCACCAAGTAGAAGAGGTAGACCATTGAAAATGGATAGTAATACTCGTTTTGCATCACCAAGCTTTAGAGCAACAAGGTCATCTTCCAACAGTCCAAAACATATTACATTTGCTACTTTTTCAAGTGCTATTCTTGTATTCTCAGGTTCTATTACCTCATTTGCAGCTATTCAAACTCAAATAAATCCATCACAACAACCTTTAATGGCTATTAGAAACTAGCCTTTTGTGCCATTTAATGGAGGTAGTCCATTAAATATGGCACAACACAATGACATACTAGTTGTAGTTTTAAAGAGCTTGTCAATCTTTACTGGTGAAGATCAAACAACTCCCATTGAGCATATAAAGGATGTTGCTTCTTTGTGTGGTGTTCATCACATTATTCAAGAAGACGTAGCCGTAAGATTACTTGTTGCATCATTCAAAGGGAGGGCTTTGCAATGGTTTAGAGGTCTAGGAGTTGGTGTCATTGCAACATGGGATGAGTTAGGAGATAAATTGCACAGATAGTTTCAAGATAGATCTGACAACTTATTCTTATTGGAGCAATCGACTACTATTAAAAGAGCTCCTTAAGAGAAAATGAATGATTTCAATTTTAGATCCAAAAGGACTTGGGATAGAATCCCTGCAACAATAAGGCCACCTCCCAAATATGCATTTCTATACTTTTTGAAAGCTCTTAACAGTGATATAGCTATTATGACATAGTCTATGGGAGGAGTGTCCTTATCAGATGCTTACAAGACAACAATTAGAGCAAAAAATTGTTTGATTCAAGTAGGGAAGATTGCTCCTAGGCTACCAATGCCTATTTTTCCAGGAGTATAGCCAAATATGCCACTCTAGATACCACCTTTTGCACCATTGCCTGTTGTACTAGCATTACCGGCTGTTGATAAACAAGAATTTGCAGTCCCAATTCAATCTCAGGAGTTGCAAGAAATAAAGGAGAGTCAACAAAAGATTGAGGACATTTTGAAAAAAATTGGGAACAAACTAGTGAATTTAGAGAAGCAACAGTCATATAATAGACCTGCAAATTAGCCTTTTCAAGGTCAACAACAACAATATCAAGGAAATAGGCAACAATACCAAGGTAATTACTGAGTTCAAAGACAAAATATTGCTACAAGGCCTTTTCAAGCATATAATCTAGCTCCTATTAGCGCAACTAGAGACCTTGTTCCTATTCAGAATAACCTTGATGTTGATTATGAGTGGTGTTATCCATGCAACCAACCACATAATCAGGCGACATGCTCTAATGGAGTGATAAACCAGACATTAATGGTGCAAAGTGCTTGAAGCTCACAACAAAATATACCTAATGATGCAACTCCACAATAGTAGGGGCAACTTACAAATGACACTACTCTATTGAACTGGCAAGAAGAATTATGTGGAGTTGATGTAGATGATTCTACAACTTCAACAAATACCAGAGCAAAGAAAAGAGCCTTTGAACTTCAAAAAGCAATTGATAAAGGTAAAACAACAATTGCAAAACCATCTACATCGCAAGTGCCTCACATTTTGCAGAAAAATTCACAAGGAGATGCTAGGGAGCAGCCACACATGCAAGCTGATCATGCTGGTGTAAAGGTACATCAGAAGGTAAATACGACTATGCCTTATAATAATATTGAGAACATGAAAAAGATGAGTGTGTCTATGTCTATGTGGGATTCCTTGGCTATCCCAGGTCAAAAGGATATATTGTAGTCCACTTTGTCTAGTTTGAAGGTGTATGAAGAACCATCAGTAGGTCAAGATAGGGTTGTGTTTACTAATACCCTTTAGGACAACCAACAACCAAGCAAGGAAATGGGTAAGGACATCAAACCACCTCCATTTTATGTGTCTGTAATTATTGGTGACAAATTAGTGCACAACTGTAATGCCTAAGCAAGTAGCAAACAAACTTGGATTGAAATATCAGCCTTTAGAAAAAGGAGTTATTCAATTAGATGGAACCTTAGTCAATACTTTAGGTGTTATAAAAGGATTAAGCCTTACACTTCATGTTTGTCCAAATTTTTCAGTTCCACAAGATATATGTGTCATAGATCTTCCACCTTTCTTCGCTTTGTGTCTATCAAGAGACTTTACAACCAAGATAGGAGGATATGTTTCATCTAATTGGTCACATATGTTGTTTAGAACAAGATATGGAACCAAGGTTACTATTAAATCTAAAAATTTGGACAATGATCACATTGAGCCATACAACCCAAGTGTTATCAATGATGTTCCTATTGTTGTAGATACAAATTGTGTCATTTTTACTGACAATGAGCTTGCTGCTGCTCAAGAGCTACAAGTAGAAAGTGTTCCTGATGTGCTGTTACATGAATGGGCAGCATAAAATGTGTTGGAAAGTCCTGAATATCTCATTTGAGATGCTAGTATGGGTAATTACGTGCTTCTTGAACTTGATGCAGAGGTTCCAAATCTTGAAAAGAGTACAAATCAATTACTGGAACAACAAAATGAGCTTTGTGAAATGTTTTTTGATGGCTCTAGAAGTAAAAATGGAGCTGGCGGAGGTGCAATGCTTGTTTCTCCATAAGGTGATAAGTACTTTTCAGCCTTTCGTTTTGCTTTTGCATGCTCTAATAACATTTTTGAGTATGAGAGTCTTATTCAAGGTCTTGAATGGGCAAGAAAAAGGGGAATAAATTGTTTGAAGGCTTATGGAGATAGTGAACTGATCGTCAATCAAGTTAGAGGCTTGAGTGTTGCCAAAAATGACGCATTGAAGTCCTATGGAAACAGAGTGTGGGATATAATAGAGGAATTTGATGCCTTCAACCTAATTTCTATTCCAAGAAATCAAAATAAACATGCTAACAAACTTGCAGCAATTGGAGCACAGTTTGATAAACTAATAGATATCAAAAAAGAGAAAATACAGTAGTATGTCAAAGTTATAGTTAGGCCATCAATTCCTGATAACAACATCAACTGGTAGGTATTTGATAATGATGAACAAATTTTATCTTTTTTGCTCCAAGAAGATCAATTTTTTGTAGTGAATCAAGAGAAGATTAAACAATAGTATGATGATCAAGTCATATAGCTGAGGAAAAACAAGTTACCCAAGGGTTTGGTTACCTTGGAGCCTATTTTCAATATTGATGACCAACTTAAGAAGAGTAAAGTCAGCATTCAAGTGAAAGAAGACCATTATGAAGAAGTTGAAATCTTTAAAGGTAAGCTTCTTAAGTTAGGAAAAATCTATTCAGCTGAAGATAGAAAATATTTTATTGCTTTGTGCCAAGAGTTTCATGATGTTTTTGCTTGACAATATTCTGATTTAAAGGGTTTTGACCCTCATATTGCTCAACACACAATTTAATTAGAACCTATTGCTAAGCGTATTAGGAAAAAGCAAATACCTTTGAACCCCAAGCTTGAACCTTTAATGATCAAAGAGCTGACTAAGTTAGTTGAGGGGGGTATTGTTTTTCCAATTAAACACACATCCTAGGTTTCTAACCTTGTCCTGGTTAGAAAGAAGAATGGGGAGATAAGATTATGTGTATATTTTAGATATCTTAACAGAGCATCTTTAAAAAATTATTACCCCTTACCCTCCATGGAATAGTTTCTCCAAGCTGTTGCTAGTTCAGAGAGGTTTTCTCTTCTAGATGGGTATTCTAGTTATAACCATATTTTAGTCAAGGAAGAGGACCAATATAAAACAACATTTACAACAAAGTGGGGGACTATGGCCTACAAGAGAATTCCTTTTGGCTTATCAAATGCTAGTGCCACATTTCAATAGGCCATGGATATGGCATTTCAGAGTTTGATTATAAAATTTATACTTGTTTATCTAGATGACATAACCATTTATTCCAAAAATGTAGATGAACACTTGTTATATCTCAAACAAGTTTTTGAAAAATGTAGAGAGTATGGTATATCTCTCAATCTGAAAAAGAGTATCTTTGTAGTTTATGCGGGTAAACTGTTAGGACACAATGTCAAAGGAAGGAATTACTATTGACCCTAAGAGAGTCAAAGCCATACTTGAGCTGCCATTACCCAATCAAAAGAAAGGATTGCAGAGGTTTTTAGGTAGAATCAACTTTTTGAGGAGATTCATACCTTATGTTGCAAATTTATTACAACCTTTGACTGCTATGCTTAAGAAAAATGTAGTTTTCAGTTGGACTAAAGAAGCCAAACATAGTTTTTAAGAAATCGAAGAAGCTTTAGCATTAGCCCCAACATTGGTGAATCCATATTTTTCTAAATACTTCATTCTATATGCTTTTGGTAGCATTAGTTCAATTTCTACTATGCTAGTCTAGAAAAACAATGATTATTTGGAGTAGCCAATAGCCTTTTTCAGCCAAGGTCTCATTGAAAATGAGCAGAAATATACATTTGTTGAGAAACATGTTCATGTTGTAATTAGAAGTTTAAAGAAATTTAAGCCTCTAATCTCCAACAACAAAATTCATCTTTTAGTTGCACATCCTAGTGTGAAATAATTTCTACTGAGCAAAGATCTAAGTGAGAAAAGAGCAGGATGGATCACAAAAGTTATGGAGTTTGATGTTGATATCAAAATCACAAAGCTTGCTAGAGGTAGAGGATTGTGTGAGCAGCTTGCTTCAACCCTTGAAGATGCACAAAAATAAGAAACAAAGACTATTGTAGTCAATGATAATGAGCTTCAGAATGCTGCACTTGCATTAGCAACAAGTTGGGTTCAAGATATGATCCATTTTCTATAGACTAGTGAGTGTCCACTAGATCTAGATAGAAAAAAAAGAAGATATTTTAGGTTACAATCCATTCCATATGTTTTGATTGCTAATATTCTTTAAAGGAAAGACCTAAATGGTGTATTATTAAGGTGTGTTGACACTGATCAAACTGAAAAAGTGCTTCATGAATTCCATGATGGAATTTCAGGAGGTCACTTTGCTCCAAGAATAATAGCTTGGAAAATTGTGAGAGATGACTATTATTGGCCTAGCTTATTCAAAGATGCACATGCATGGTCAAAGAAATGTGTTAAATGTGCTTTATTTGTGGGAAAAGAAAAGTTTCCAGCTATGCCTCTGTAGCCAATTCAGGTTGAGCAACCCTTCATGAGATGGGGCATAGACTTTATTGGACCAATAAATCCACCTTCCAGTGCTGATCACAAGTGGGTACTTACAACCACTGACTATTTTACATGGTGGATAGAAGCAGTAGCTTTGAAAGAAGCTAATAAGTTTTCAGTTTTAAACTTTTATGAAGATATAGTAACCAGATTTGGTGTTCTTGACTTCATTATTTTTGATAATGCTCTTGCATTAATGGGATTAAGGGTTATAGATTGGGTTGTTAAACATGGAATTCATTTGAATACCTCTTCAAATTATTACCCACAGGGTAATGGTTTGGCTGAAAGTAAAAATAAAAATCTGATCAGGATTATTAAAAGAACCATGGAGGAGAATCAGAGGGTTTGGCACACCAAATTGAAATCTGCATTTTGGGCAGATAGAATAACCCCTAAGAGGTTAATTGGTAATCCACCATATGTTTTGGTTTATGGAAAAGAGGCCAGATTACCTCTATCTGTAGAGCTTCTAGCTCTCGACATTGTTCACCAGTTGGAGATGTTTGAAGAACAGGACCCAATGTCCGTTAGATATGTAGAGCTCATGGAGCTTGAAGAAAAGGGAGATAAGGAAATGAAGACTTTGGAGTATCATCAAATCCAAACAAAGAGAACATTTGATAAGAAAACTACAACCAAATTTTTCAAAGAGGGTGATATCGTTCTCAAGTGGGATGTGCTAAAAAGTGGACAAGGTAAGCATACGGAATTTGACCATTTCTAGACTGGCCTGTTTATTATCACTAAATGCAAGGAGCATAACACATTCCAATTATCAAACATGGATGGAGAAATACTGCCAATCCTAGTTAATGGGATTCACCTCAACTTTGTTTTGAGGTATGACTTATCATTGCACATATTAGGTTAAGTTTATGCTTTCAATAAAGTGCTGCTGCACTATAGTTTAGCTGTAAGTTTTCATTCCCTAATTGTTGTTCTAGCATAGTAGTAGTTTTCATTTTAGTTTTTTCCTTTTTTTCAATAAGTTTCATGGCATTTTGACTTCTCAAATGAGTTACAACTATGAGCAAGTTGTTTTAGGTTAGCCTTTGAATTTGCTAAGTGACTCCATACCCAATGGACAAGTCTAGTAGGCTACTAGTTTACATGTTTTGCAAGCAAACATCTAACAAATGTTGCTAGAAATGTTACCCATTTTTCATTTACAGTTCAAATCAGGTAGGATTTTGGATTTTAAAATAAGAAAATGAGGTATTCATTTTATTATCCCTCCTACATTACATTCATATGTATAAATGAAAAATCCAAGAAAGATTACAACTACAGATCATTACATTTATACACATGTATCTAACATAAGAAATATTTTACAAATCTTTTATGAAAAAGGTAATCTTTGTTGAATATAGAAATATTCATTTCACTCACACAAGCCGTGAGTTTAACTTTTTCCTTATTCAATACAAATCAAAATCAAGATATACATGAATAAGTAAATGAAGAAGAAAAAGTGCATGTAAGGAGGGTAACCAGTCATTGCTTGAGAATGACTGGTTCTGTCGAGTCTTCTTATCTGACTGCTACCTGAGTTGTCCTAGCCTTCCTAGCTCCTTGATACTCCTGTTTCCTGCATTAATTCAAGGTAATGTGTTAGAGCAATTCTCTAAGCAATGAAAGGTTACATACCATACATGATCATCTACCTATACATGTATAAATTGGTCTTGATTTGCATTAAATAAGTCTTGTGTGCATTACAAGTGTCCCAAAAAACCATTGGAATTATCAAACACACTTGAAACACGCATATGTTTTCTAACTTATTTGCTTCATGTGCAACTATAGGTGCAATCTTGTTTTAATTCAAAATGAGTGGTAGAAATGTGGTTCCCATGGGGGTTGAGCCCAACTCATTATTTATGTACAACTTTTTAAGTGCACCTCAGTGCATCCAATGCAGATTACAATAACAAGTTTTTGCTCATTGAAACTATGGAAAAAGCTTAAAACAACATGATCATTCAACATGCATAACAGTAGCATGAAAGTTTCCCAACTAAAATTTGGATGGAGATTACAGTTAATTGATGAATATCTTTGAGACAGTTAAGTTGTTCTAAAAGGATTCCATGATGATAACAAAGAAATTAAACCTTCAAGAGAATAGTTATCATTAACTATCAAGAGTAATATAATGGGATCATTGTTATGAAATAGTTCAAAACATTTAAGGACAATACCTCATTACAATGATCAATACAAAGTAGCAATTACAATGATCATTACAATTTTTCAAGTTGCATTCAACATATTCATCAAATAGTGCAATCAAGAGGATAACTCAATGACATTGATAGTGGCAATTGAAAATATGCATTTTAAATCTTCTGTGTTTAAGATCAAACACAAATAAAGAGGAATTGTAGAATAGTAAAGTATTAATTTTTTTTGTTTTTGTAAAACATAATCTAGAGAATATACAAAATCCCCAGCCAACTATAAGTGAGGATAACCCAGAATATCTAATAACTAAGTTGTTTCAGCTGAGAATAGAAAATACAGAAGAAAAAGCTTTAGAAATTGAGCCATAGTGTGGAAAGTTTTTTACATCTTTTGATATGGGTCAAAACCTTCATATATTTGTAAGAAAAAACATGATCATGCTAAAATGTCACAAAATAGTGTTTATCTAGAAGGATTTTCTATGTGGTTTTTCTCAAATCTGGGTGATGCAAAATGTGAAAACATTGATCAAGCATGTCGACTATTATTTGAATGCCTTTCAAGAGTGCTTATTTACAAAATGCAAAAAATAATGGCCATTTACACATGTAAATTTTTCCATGAAGGAATACCTTAAAGGTTTTTTCTAAAATTCATGAGGTCAAATTCCAAATGCAACAAATCTTTAATTAGGGTTTTTACAGAAAGAAAATCAAATACCCAGATGGTTTTTTTTTAAAGGTTCAGAAATGAGGATTTTTGTACAAACCCTCGATGGCCATAAAAATCTAAGAGACCAAGCTTTCAAAATTTTACAGAAAGGTAAACCATACGAGGGTTTTTAACAAAAGTAAAGTTCGTGCCAAATTCTTGCTCTATATTTTTCATAAAACCCTTAGCTTGACAATGAAGGTCGACTAAATTCTAGATGAAGCCTGCCATAACACATCAAAAGAAATGGAGTCTGCAGGTTGTGGCATCTTTATAATAAAGTGAGCTCTCTAATTATCTATCAAGGATAATCAAACCCTCGACATACAAAGATGGGTCCCCATGTTTTGTTTATCCACGACCATTGAAGTTAAAGGGAAAGAAAAGTCATAGAGATATGAGTCTTTGTTCAAACAAGAAAGATATGGAGGTTGAGCAGCATAAAAATCAGTAAAAACAATAGAGACAAAGCTACAACCAAGCACATTCCCCAATAGAATATGAGATAGAAACCACAGAGAGTAAAATAATAATGCAGGCTTGATAAATCAAAACCCCAAGCATTTTTTTTGAAGAAATCTCAAAAAAACAGAGTAAAGCCAAAGTATTTCTCAAAATACTTACCATAGTTTTTGTGAGTCAAAAAATGCCAGAGCCCATGGCCTCAAAAGATAAAAATATTTCAAAAGCTTTCAAAATGCACAAAGACCTTCCAATTTCAGGAAAAATCAGATTTCTAATCTTTCAAACCTCAACAACCTTCAGAATGGCGTACATGATTAAAATATCCAACAAAGAAATCTCCATAGAAACCCTGATGGTGGCGCTTCTTCCAACCAAATGAAATAAAGTGATAAGATAAAATGAATGTATTTCATTCATTTAGGGTTTCAATCCCCAAAGGAGGCTGATGGTTAGGTGTTTTTTTTACTTTCTTTTTAAGATATATGCAAACAACTAATGATGGGCGTGTCATAAGACTTTAGGTCTTATATTCTTTAATGCCGATTAAGTCTTTTAAGACTTTCTTTTTGCTTTTAATCTCTCATGTGGGTCAAGCCCTTTATTATTTTTGCATTTGATTTGCTAATTTAAAGTATATGATTAAGTGATATTGATATAAATCACTTTAATCAATTTGCTATTTTAAAGTGCAAAAATAATGCAACATGCCTTGTGTACGCATTAGGAGATATAGTTGGGTTTATTGCATAAGCCAAAGTTATAGGGGTTTGTTTTGACCCAGTTATGACTTTGAGAACATCTAGGAAGGTTAGGAAGTGATTTGCAAACATGTGGAAGGAATATAGGAGTCTTTATGTTGTTTCTTGAAAACACTTGGAGCAAATATAGGCATGTTATTTCAGTTTTGAGACACAAGGAGAGCATCTAGGGGATGATTTATTATGTTTTTATCTTGGACTTGGTCAAACTTGACCTTTCCACACATATTGAATCCTTTTAGAGTGAATATGGTTGCTTAAAAACAAGAATTTGAGAGGCATCCAAGTTCATGAAGCTTCTTGAGCCCCTTTTGGAGGAGCTACTTGGAATTGATAATATATTCTCATTTGTAACCCATTTTAGTGAGTTCTTCTTATGCAATTTTTGAAGAAAGAGACTTTTACAGTCCTTGAATAGTTGGAGCATGTTTTGTAACTCAAGATTTTGAGCATGTATATCAGTGAAGGCCTTGGACATCAATGATATAGAGTATTTTACCTTCTCACACCTTGTTTTATTTCATTCCTTATTGATTGATTGAATTACTAGTGAAATCTTATTCCATTCCTTGTAATTCTATCTCAAATATAACATCTTTTGTAGAGATATATGTTATTACAGGTTATAATTAGTGCTATAAGTGCAATCACTTTTACTTGTGAGATTTTTATTTCTCTCTAAGAGCTTTAGCATTCAAACCTATTTATAAATTACCAATGGAATGAGATATAAAAGTGAGTTGTGTAATCCAGATTCAATCATTTTTAGAATTGCACATATAAACTGAGTATGCAGACTCTAGGAAAGTTTGGTGTATCACCATAGAATAATATTTTATTAGTTTTTCATTTAATTTTAATCCTTCTCCCTTTTCCTTACAAATCATTAGATTAGGTGATACCAAGAGGAAGCCAACCTTCTCCGTAGGTTGACCTCTCTTCATAAGTAGCTCGCAACATTAGAGGTCATCCCATGTTTTCTCTGAAAAGCTAAGTTTTGTAGCTTAACTTGTCAAATCTTGCAGCTTACCTAGGGAGCAATTTTAGTAGTTAACAAATACAATGTTTCAAATATTGATAGAAATATGTTTGAACAAAGAGGATTTAGCTATAGAAAGGAAATATGGATATTATTTATTAGTTAAAATATTTAAAACTAACTATTTGGATTATTTAGATTTGAAGTATGGAACATTGGCATAAGAAAGATGGAAAAGAGTAGATTAAGATAAGAATGAATTGTGGCTCTAAGGTGTAGATTGCATTAAATCTTTTTCAAGTTTTAATACTAAGTAAAGTCTAATATACTTTTTAGTTTTTCATAGAGTTTTATGGTATAAGTTTAAGTATAGGTTGTGCTCACTATTCTTATGCTAGTTGTAATTGAAGTATCTAACTTTGATATGGTTTCTTCTATTTTCTATTTTCATGCAAAGGTATTCACTTTGCAATATGATTAAATAATATATTTATGTATTTGGATTAGACACAATTGTGTTTATTTGAGACAATTTTTTTTTTAATTTAGAGGAAAATATTAGATCAAAGTTAGGCTAATTTTTTTGAATGCCTTTTGTAGGTAAGGCACATGGTTATGCAACTAGCTAGGTGACATTGTGTTGGTTACTGTCACTAGGTTGGTTGTAATTGGATTATCCAACTTCAATACATAAAGAAACCATTTCCCACTTTTGGATTATGTATTTGGACATCACAAAATTACAATTTTTTTTGACATCTATGAATTCATCTATATTACAAAGATTTAGTTCTATGTTTATTGCTAACAAAGAAAATTATAGTTTTGTGGCTATAAGTTCTCATTGAAATTTATTGAACTCCCTTTACATTTTGAAAAGCATCTACTACTTTGATTTACCAACCAAACGATTGGACAATATCATAGAATTCATGAAATATAATCTAGTTTTGTAGAGGAAATTGCAACATATATTGTATATTGTAAAGGTTTAGATATACACATGACATGCATGCTTGTAATATTTATTAAGGTTGGCTGCTTGGCATAAGTTTAAGTATAGGTGGTGTTCATCGTCATTAGACTGGTTGTAATTGGAGTATCCAATTTTGATATGGTTTCTTTTGTTTTCTATTTCCATGCAAAGGTATTCAATTTGTAATTTTTGATTAAATAATAGATTTATGTATCTCGACTAAAAGACACAATTATGTTTATTTGTAACAAAGAAAATTGTAATTTGGAGGAAAATATTATCAAAGTTAGGCTAAATTTTTCAGATGCATTTTATAGGTTAGGCACATGGTTCTACAACTAGCTTAGAGGTGGAATTGTCTTGGTCATTGTACTAAGCTGGTTGTAACTGGAGTATCCAACTTTAGTACATAAAATTATGCTAATTTATTTTCTAGCATATATACTATAGCAATTTCACTACTGCTAAGCCAATTGCACTATATTGACAACATAGACAACTAGGAACTTGAAGAAGGATTTAACTAATCTTCTAAAGAGATAAGCCAATACAATGCTTTTAGGAAAATATGTAACCTACAAAATAGAATTCTTAACCAAAAGTTAACAATAAAAATAGTGCACATGATTTGAGAGTAAAAAGGAGTTTGTTGTTACAAAATAACAAATATATAGAGTTCATAGTGGTCTAGATTTTGAAAGAAGTAAACAAGCTCTACAATAATGTCATTGGAATAAGTCTAGTGTAATAATAAGAATTTTAAACACAATAGTTAATCATATAGGAGGAATACAAATCATCTAATGGCAAGTATCTTTTCAATGCCCTATTTCAAACCCCTTGTTCTAACAAAGGCATAAAGGATGCTAGAAAAGGTCATGGACTTTGGCTTTACACTTGGAAAATTGCATTTGTTTCAAGGTTTCTAAATCCTTTGAATTAAATTAAATTTATACATGCCCTAATATTTGAAATTCATGTGAGCTTAGCCTAGGGAACATTGTGCTAGGTAGACAAGCATTATATATTTTAGAAATTATAAATTTTATAAAATGTGTGTTGTGCTGTGTACGGAGGATTTTGGGAAAGTGAATGTCACCAAGATATGCCAAAGGAAAATGAAGGATTTTTTTTAGGTTTCTTAGATAGTAAAGAGGAGCTAAAAAGAACTATGTTGAAGCTATAGGGAGAAATAGAGAAAGCTTTATAGATAAAATGAAAGAAGCAATAGGGAGGTCATTAAAGCTACAAATATGAGCTAATGAACATGTAAGAAGCACTAACAATTCTAATAATTTGTAGAGAACAATAAAATATAGAGTAAAAGAAGCAATAGAAAGGAACTTGCTTATTTGAATTAATAAAGGGAAACCATAAGAACATATTAAATTCTATGAGAATTTAAACAAGGAAAAATAGGGTTTATCAAAATGAATTAACAAGATGATAAACCACTAGGGTTTTCTAAGATTTCATTCAATTATGAAGGGTAAAATGCATTAACGACAATTAGAAATTAATCCTAACTATTCTAACACCAATAAGGGAGGTTTTAAGAGGCTGAAACAATGTGTACCTTGCTAAAAGAGTGTTGTTTTGGGGGTCACTGAGGACTCATTCACCCAAGGTGGAGAATGGGTTCTTGTTAGGGTTTCTAAAAATTGATTTTTGGGTTTTTTTCTTCAATGTTTTCACTTCTAGATCCTAGGTGACTAGCTCCCGAAAGTCAGAAATCAATTTTGTAGAGCTCTTTCTATGATCCTGCAACAAAGATGACAACTTTGACAACTTTGCTTCAATCTTGTTCTCCACTTTATCTTCAACCTAAAACCTATAATCACACATCAAATAGGAGAAAAACTTGTTGATTGTTAGGGAATAGGGTTTTTCCTTGGTCAAACCCCTTTTAGGTAATTAAACCTTGTGATGCAATAATGAAACATGAACATGAAACATGAAGCATGAAACAATAATACCTTGGATGATGTCTTGGAATGTAAATCAGAAATCTAACATGAAGTGGCCATGTATAATGTAGATCTTGATCTTGAATTAGATGTGAAACAATGCTTAACTTGGATCTTGAATACTACATCACAACATTAGCTCAACCACTTACATGATGCACTATGCCTTTGACATGATGATATGATCTTAAATTGCTGTAATAAAAATTCAATAATCTACCCTTTAATTCCTTGAAAATGCTCTTGTGAAAGTGCTCTAATGATAACTTTATTTTTTTAGGTTCCTTGTAAACTTTGAGGTGAAACTATGTAAAATAGCCTTATATTTATACTTATCTTAAGATTTAATCTCAAAATTCAAATAACACAAGCTCGACATCAGATCTAGGATTTAAAATCATTAAAATCCCACCATAAATAAGTTTAGAAAGGGGTTTCCTAACTAAGGAGGACCCATCCGCCACATTAGACAAATGGGTCCTAGCACAGTTTTCTAGGAGCAAGTTTCAGGGAGGTGAAATAATATGTCAAAAGGGGGTCCTAGGACATAATGGGGACCTATTTTCTAGGTGACTAATGGCTCCTAGGTCACTATCCTAGGACACAAACCTTGACAAATTAAGTGTTATTCAACATTATTAATGAGTGTCAAGATATATCCTTCAGAAAATGCACTAAATAGGGTTTGGATTTGAATTTAAGGGGAAAATTAAACTCTAATTAACCTCAATTAATTAATAAATCCCTAGATTAGTGTGAAAGTGTAAGAAAACACTTTACAACACCATAAATAAGGCATAATTAAGCCTATTTTATTATTAATTACTCATTCCCAAACTAAACATGAAAAAGGGTTACTTTTTTCAATGCTACATTTTTCCCCCACTTTAGTGAGAGTTTTCCCCATGAAAAAATAACTCTAAAGTAGACATTAAAGATGCTTATGTATGCAACAATAACAAAGATACATAGTCATACCCTATTAAAGACCAAGAATAGGGGAAAAAAGATCAAGTTTTGAACATTCCAACATGATGTGGAACGTGGTTGATTGTCCAAGAAAAAGGATAGAGCTTCAACTATCCAACATGATGTGAACACATCTAGGCTATTTTTCTGTAACATGCATGCTCACTCTAGGGTAGTGGAACATCAAGCCTTTCCACTAGGTGAGTTATCCCAATGAGGTGGAAAATGAGAGAATCATATTAGCCTCCCATACTGTAAGGGAAAAATGGAGTGCATCTAATGAAAAATCCAAACAGTAGTGCCTTCGATAACTTTAATTTCGATCAGGTTACCTCAAAGATACGTACAACTATGTCCTAAAGTAGAAACAAACACAGTTTATTTCCCACATCAATCCTTCAGAGAGAAACACATATAAATTCAACAACAAGAAACAACACAGATGAAAGATACTATAGAAAATAGAACACATAGATTTTACGTGGGGAAAACCCTTTCGGGAAAAAAAACCCCACTCTCCAAAGTTTGAGCCATTGTATTATTCAGCAACAGAAAGTTACAATACAGTTTCAGGCTCTTAGCCTTTTAGAGATTACATCTTGTTTATTTTGGATACAATTGGTAGCAATAGATCTCCCTATACAGTTTCTGATCACCCTCTCAAACTAAAAAATCTTCGCACTATTACAATACCATCACATATACAGTGTAGATCAACATAAGAGAAATCAAAAACATGCTTCATGATCATGAGCTCTCTCTAATCCTCTATTTAGGCCTCAAGGCCCTAGGCCATTTGGCCAGCCTCTCGACCTTCACATCTCGTCAGCTCTTTAGCTTTCTAGCTCTCTGGCTTATCAGCTTCCTTCTCTTTAGAACGTCTAATGCATACATATATACATTCATTCTCAACAGTCAGAAGGAAATCTCTAGCTCAACTTCATCATCATAATGAAGATGTTTCCACTTCCTCGTGTAGATTTTTCCTTTTCCACATAGAAATGGTTGCAATGGTTTCACAGCAAACGGTTCACATTTTTCTTTCTCAGATTGGTCCACATCGCACCACGTTGGACAGTCTTCACTCGGTCAACAATGATCAACTTGTGTTGCATATTGGTGAGACACAAGAAGTGTCTCCCCGATGCCACAAGACCCATTTACATGTTGTTTCCAAGATTCATCTCCATCGGAAAGAGGTTCCATAGAGCTTACAAGTTGCTTCAACCTTAGCATGCACATCGGTGAAACTATCGCTATCACTAGGAGATCACATTGAGCCTTCAAGTCATACCGAAACCCATTGTATTCCTATCGACAAGAGTCTCCTCATTAGCATGATCGGTGAGACCTCTCACTGACCTCCAGTTGAACTCATCTACCAATGCTATTGCTAAAACATCCAACTATCGCCAAGAGCTTATACCGGGTCTCCTCAAGTTTCACCGAAGCACCTGACAGCTGGCAAGACATTTGTCTTTTGCCAAGATATCCCACCGACCACAACATGTCATCTTGAAGACCTTTTACTATTGGCCAGACTTACCGCTTTTGCCAAGACATCATGCCGAGCCTTCATGTGTTACTCCAAGTGCATACTTTCGGTGAGACTTTCCATCAGTCGTTGGGACTTCATACCGATTGTTCAAGTCATACCGAACTCATCCTTAGCTAGAAGTTATATCGAAGACCCCTCAACATTGGCGAGACCAACATTCATCACCAAGAGTTCATAGCGAACCCTTTTAGTTACCTCGATGAATGTATATAGCTGTTGGTGAGACATCTCCCTATAGCCAAGAGATCCTATTGAACCCTTAGGTTACACCGAAGAATTCTTTCACCACAGGTCTCCCCGACATTTGCTAGACACCAACATATTGGCCAGACATTTCCTAATCACCAAGACTTCACGCTGAAGTCTTTGTGTTACCGCGAAGACTCCAAATGTATACCATCGGCGAGACTCACTGCTATCGATGAGACATCACATCGAAGCAAGCCTTTTAGCCAAAGGTCTCCCTGAAAACATTAGTCGCCATGAGTCTCCCCAACACCCGATAAGAGCAATCTGTCAGCCAGAGGTCTTCACTCGTCACAAGGTCATATCGGACACAAGAGGTCATAGTGATAGACTTCATTCGACAAGACATCAACTTTGTCTTAGTGACATGAGCAAAACACAAGGTTATTAAACTACTAGTCGGCCAGACAACAAGAATGTCAAAGCGACCATGCTTTCTCAAAGGTTTTAGCCTGTGAGATTGAGGCAATAATTCCAACACATACCATATCAAAGTTATCCTCTTGAGAACATCGATAAGGCACCAAAATGTTATGTACTTATGAATGCTTTTTAATGTTATGTCTATAGGTTTTTGTTAAAGGGGATTTTTCTTCATTCATGTAAGGTCTTCTTCTTAGGGAACATTGTGCCTAATGTCTCCAAGAGAGGAAAAGTCAAGAATATCAGATCTCCACTTATGGGATGCCTCGTTCCCATCATGCCACTAAAGGAAATCGTATGATTAAAAAATCACACTCTTGGAGGACTTCACACCAAATGACATCACTAAGAAAAGGTCATGTCACAAGAAAAAAGAAAATCACGCCATTAAATATGCAAACTATTGAAATATTTCATTGATGTATGCCCCTACTTTAAAGTGGTTGCTAACACCATTGCTATGAGCAACTTCTTTAAAGTAGCTAATGTTTTCTACTAAGAAATGAGATCTTTCCTCAAAAAACCCTATGCTAAGTCATATGTTTCCGAAATAAAGTTGTCATGAAAAAGGAAGGGGTTTCCCCCAAGAATACATAAGTGATATATGGATTCAGAGTCAGTATGTCTTTGTGACAATGTTTTTTAAGAGCTTAGAACTGTCATCATTCCCAAAATACTCATAGAACTAAAAAAATGACACAAAGAGAGAAAAAATAAAGAAAAAAGCCTTCGGGTCAACATGGAAGAGACCTAAATGTCTTGACACCTTGCATCCTCCCAAAAAGGAAAACACAAGACAAGTGAGAAAGGTAAATGTGTTTACAATATAGAGAAGAATGTAAGATACATATAGAGGAATGCACAAACAGCGAAAGAGACATCAACCAAACATCACAGGGGATCACATTGTACACATGCAATCACATAAAGAAACACGAAAAAGCAATCAAAGTAGAAGAATAGTAAGGCACATGTGAGTCAACCTATAGCAAGTCATTTGTATCCCAATCTTGGTTTGTATAAAAGGAAGGTGCACAACTAGCCAAAGGGACAACATCCAATGTGGTACTATGACAAGGCTATCTAATTCTTTCCCCCACTGAGTGTAAGACAAGAATGGGCCAAGGTAGGTGATGAAAAAGAGCTCCTTGCATTTTGAAATGATTTGAAATGAATGTAAAGCATTTAATACTAAAAATGTTATGATCCTAAAACTATTACATGGCAAGAAGTGAAAGGGTGTCACTTTTAAGGGACTATTTCTATGATATCATTTTTTTTGAACATTTGTTTTAAAGCATGGCATTCATCAGTACTATGTCCAAAAACTATGCTATCTACAATGAGATGTGTTTGTGTTCTTAGGATTTGGATGTTGATTTTCTCTCATGGGTGGTAATGTAATAATTCCTTGACTTAGAAGTATGTGTAAAGTTCTTTCAGTTTCAGATGGCAGACAAGGGAATTATAATTTCTTTAGTTTGTAAGGCCTTCATTGCTTGTTAGCTTCACCAACTTCTCTAGGTGGATATAGAGAAGAAGGACCTGAAATGACCTTATCTTCTTTGTTAGGCATCAGTTGTTATTTAGGAAGGAGGACACTTATGTCAAGAGGAGGATCTTGATATCCTATCACTTTTGTTTGTTCAATAGGAATTTTCTCTAAAATTTTATGAATTTCATGCTCATTAGTTATACCACATCCTTGGTTGGTTAAAATATTAAAGCCTTGGCCATAAGTCTCTTCAAGGTTGATGGGAGTGTTGGTCACTTTGCTAACATAAGATGAATGACTAGGAACTTGAGTAGAGGAACTAGGTTCACTGATTTGGAAGTTTAGGCTTAGTTTGTGACTCAATTTTAGGATGTAAAAGACCAAACATCTCAAGTTATGTTGGTTGTTTCATGGAAGGGTAAAATAAAGCATTTTTCTCAAGGTTGTTAAGGAAATCATTTATGAATAATTCATTCATGCTAGCGTCATCTTCTCCAATGATGTCAACTTCACGAGGACACTCATTAGGAGTTGTGTGAGAATGAGTAGGATCAATTGCATTAGGGTCATTACCAAAAACATAACTTGAAACATCAACCAAAGAGAATAAAAATTTCCACACATTGCTAAAACACATCCATTTTTTAGATTTTCAGACTTAGAACAAGGTAATTTACTAATTACACAATGTTCCAATCTAAAAATGAAATGTTGTAAATGCAATTTTGAATTTTGAAAATGCACTAAATGAAGCAAATTAAGCTTGATTTAATGAATTTGATGAAATAGAAAATCATAAAACTGAAACAGAGATGTAACAACAACAAACAAAAGCATAAAACAAAGGTTTCAAATTCTAGAAAATTTAGATCAACACTTGATCAGGGACTCATTCACCACCTTGGGCGAATGGGTCCTACATTAGGGCGTTTGAACTAATTTTTACTAATTTTTAGGCTTTTTCCAATGAGTTTCAGATTCAAGTTCGTAACAGTAATTTTCAGTTTCAAATTATTACAAATGTACTATGAAATGAAAGTTGAAAAGGTGATAAAATGATGAATGCAAAGACTTAGTTTGAAATGCAATTTTTTTTTGATTTTCAAATGTAGATTTATATTTATCTAGAGGATATGCAATATGGATGAATTTTTTTTTGTATTTTTCAAATTTAAAGGATGCAAAAAATGCAATTCTAAAACCCTAGATGAGATGAAAATTTGAATGCAAAGTAAGACACCCTAAATGAGATCTAATTTAATGTAAATAAATGAAAATTAATGCAAGATCTAATCTATGATTAAAAGAAAGACTCCAAACTTAGAAAACTACAATGTTCAATAAGTTAGGTTCACCAAAATGAAACAAAGAAAAATAGGGTTTATCAAAATGAATTAACAAGATGATAAAACACTAGGTTTTTCTAAAGTTTCATTCAATTATGAGGGGTAAAATTCATAAATAACAATTAGAAACCAATGCTAAATATTATAACAATAAGGGAAGTTTTAAGAGGCTAAAACAATGTGTACTTTGTTGAAAGAGTGTTGTTTTGAGGGTCACTGAGGACTCATTCACCCAAGGTGGCAAATGGGTCCCTGTTAGGGTTTCTAAAAATTGATTTATGGGGTTTGTTCTTCAATTTTTGTACTTCTAGCTCCTAGGTGACAAGCTCTCGAAAGTTTAAAATTAATTCTATAGAGCTCTTTTTGTGATCTTGCAACAAAGATGACAACTTTGCAACTTTAAAACTTTGAAAAATTTGCTTCAATCTTGTTCTCCACTTGATCTTCAACCTAAAACCTACAATCACACATCAAAGAGGAGAAAAACTTGTTGATTGTTAGGGAATATGGGTTTTCCTTGGTCAAATCCCTTTTAGGTAATTAAACCTTGTGATGAAATAATAAAACATGAACATGAAACATGAAACATGAAACAATAATACTTTGGATGATGTCTTGGAATGTAAATCAACAATATAACATGAAGTGGCCATGTAGAAGGTAGATCTCGATCTTAAATTAGATATGAAACAATGCTTAACTTGGATCTTGAATACTACATCATAACATTAGCTCAACCACATGCATGATGTACTATGCCTTTTACATGATGCTACGGTCTTAAATCGCTGCAATAAATTTCATTAATCTACCCATGAATTCCTTGAAAATTCTCTTGTGAAAGTGCTGTAATGATAACTTGAAGGTTGCTTGTAAACTTGCTAGGTGGAACTATGTGAAATAGCCTTATATTTATACTTATCTTAAGATTTTATCCTGAAATTCAAATAACACAAGCCGACATCAGATCTAGGATTGAAAATAATTAAAATCTCACTAGAAATAAGTTTAAAAAGGGGTGTCCTAAGTAAGAAGGACCCATTCGCCACCTTAGCCGAATGGATCCTAACACAGTTTTCTAAGACCAAGTTTCAGGGAGGTGAAATAATATGTAGAAAGGGGGTCCTTGAACATAGTGGGGACCCATTTTCTAGGTGGTGAATGGGTCCTAGGTCACTATCCTAGAACTCAAACCTTTCCAAATTAAGTGTTATGCAACATTATTAATGAGTGTTGGGATATATCCTTTAGAAAATGCACTAAATAGGGCTTGGATTTGAATTTAAGGGGCCAATTAAGCTCTTATTAACCTCAATTAATTAATAAAGCCCTAGATTAATGTGAAAGTGTAAGAAAAAACTTTACAACACCCGTAAATAAGGCATAATTAAACGTCTATTTTATCATTAATTACCCTAGATTAATGTGAAAGTGTAAGAAAAAACTTTACAACACCCGTAAATAATGCATAATTAAACGTCTATTTTATCATTAATTACTCATTCCCAAACTAAGCATGAAAAAGGGTTAGTTTTTCAACACTACAAGAATATAAAAGTTTAACCATTAACTAAACTTCCGTTATCTAATAGTTGAAATAGGGAGATAAAAATACATAAAAAACTTAAATTATAGTTAAGGAGAAATACATAATTAAGGGTATGAAATGCTGGGTTGTTAATGTATACAATCAATTAAGGCATAGGAACTCATTAAGGCATGAAGACTTGAATAACCTATACAACTTATTGGGTTTTCTATATAATTATACCAAAGATGTTTTAGTAGGTTCTATAAAAAAATAGTACTTAGGATGCCTCCATAAATGTGAGAGCCTATTCAATTGTAGCTCCATGTTTAGGAGCTATTTAGGAATAAAATATTGCGCAATAAGAATGTTGTAGTTTGTAAAACAAAAAGATACATGTAGAACATAAACTATAATTAAATGAAATTTGTTAATGAATAAGAAGAAAAACAACTTGAACCTTTGAGAAGATAAGAACCTATAAATTTATTTATTTTGTTACCATTCAATAGAAAACCCTATTATGCTTCACGCTTGTAGTTGGATTTGGGCTAACCCACAAGTTTGTTAGATAATTTCTTTTTTGGTTTAAAAAAAAAAAAATCTTGAGTTTGAAAGTGGGTTTGTGCAAGATCATGGGGGTCCAAAAAGTGGTGATGTGAAAAGTTTTTAACATGTCCAAACACACAAAATTTCCACCTTTGACTTTTTGCAGGATTAGGTACAATATCCATTTTGGTTTGGTAATAATACCAAATCGAAACAGATATCCATTTCCATCTTGAAACGAATATCCATTTCCATCTTGAAACGAATATCCATTTCCATCTTGAAATGAATATCCATTTTCGTCTTGAAATGGATATCTATTTCTAAACAGATATCCCTTTAGTTTAAATCATAATTTTTAATTCTGTTGGGTCCGACCTGATCAATTTTTTATTTTATATGTTATAATAATTTTTTAATATATTTATCATATACAAAATTTAATTAAAAAATATTAATATAATGTTTGTTAATTTAATATTATATAATAATATATTTAATATATTATAATATTATATTTTATTATAATATTTATATAATATTAAATATTATATATTAAATATAATATTAAATTTATTATATTATTATATAATATTATATACTAATATTATAATATAATATAATATATATTATACATAATATAGTGTATATTATATTTTTATATTATACATTTGAAAAAAAATGCCACCAATTAATATATGGTCAGGTTACGAACCATACCATATATTAAAAAAATATAAAACATGAAACAAATTTCTGTTTCCTTGATTGTAAATTAAAAAAAAACCCGAGTGCTCATATTGTATAATATTATATTATTATATAATAATATAAATATATTTAATAATAATATTATATTATAATATTATATAATAATACAATACTTATTATATTGCATAATATATTATATTATATTATATTATAATATATACAAAATATTATGTAATATAATATAATATAATATTATGATACAATATTATATTATATTATATTATAGTATAATATATATATATTATAAATAACATATACTATATTATATATAATATATATACAATATTATAATATAATATTTATTATATATATTATATACTATATTATTTATAATATATATGTATATATTATATTATAATATATTATATATTATATTTTTATATGATACATTTGAAAAAAATGCTGCCAATTTATATATGGTTAGGTCTAGAACCGACCATATATTAAAAAAAGTATAAGACAACAATCAAATATCTGTTTGCTATGTTATAAATTAAAAAAGAAAAATCCAAGAGTTCATATTTAGCTCATTGTGCATGGGTTATTTTGCTCTCCAACTCGGATATCCATTCGTAGGGGATCAATTTGCTCAAAATCAATCAAATTTTAAAGGTATGTTTGGATTTTTATGTATTTATTCAATTTATATTCTTTTTGCATTGTTTTTTTTAATTTTTAGTAAAAAATAGGGTAAGTTTGATAGGTTTTTTATTGCATTAAAATCATTGTTAATTTTGAATTTTTTTAATCAATTATCAGGTTTAAAATGGATCAACATGAAAACCCTAACCCTACACAAGGTGAAAACCCTAACCCTGCACAAGATGAAAACCCTAATCCCGAACAAGATGAAAACCCTCCAAATCCTCCATCGCAACTGTTGTTTTCAAACCAAAACGTTCCAACAAGACATGAATCTATTCATAGAAATTTAGATCAATTGAGAAATGTATGTCAAATCTGTGAGACACTCACTAAGCTATCAAACATGAAAAACACTTTGGAAACAATCATTGCAAATTTTGAAACTTTGGAAACTTAGCATAATAGATTTGCACAGTGGGGAGAGGAACAAAGACAATTTTATGTTGATGGGTTATCATATGATGAGGTGAAGGAACTTGATATTGAGAAAACCCAATTAGCCTAGTTATTCATCAATCATAGAAAAAGACAACCTATTAATGTGAAGAAACCAAATTTTTTAATTAAATGGTGCACCCTTAGAGGCATATTAGATAATTTCTTGAGACGTTGGTGGATGGTTTTAGATAAACCACCCAAAAACAATCTTGATGTACCTCAATGTTTCCTATGAAAATTATATGATGATTTTGTGCTAGGGAAGCATGCCAATTACTTTGACATGCAATATTTCCAGGGTGTTGGTAGAGGGATGCCACAGGATAAACCTAGAGCATGCCAAGTCACCCTAGTTTGTCTTGCTCTACCAATTGTTGCTCCAACTCCACTACCTTACCATGAGATTGTTGTAGATGGAGGGACTTCAAGCATTTATGCCTTACATTCATTGAGTGATCATTTGGTCATGCAGAGCCATCATGTTGCACAACCATTTGACAATGCATCCCATCACGATGGTGTTGCACCTAATACATCCCAACATGATGGTGGTGCACTTGTTGCATCAGCTCTCACTGGTACACCATCATTGGCTCCCACTAGTACATTGTCCTCTTTGGGACATATTTGCGTGCCTCATCGTTGCATGCCGTGCAAAAATTTATGTTTGGGTCCTCTCTAATGATCCACTGATGCTTCCATACACATCCGACTATGAGATTCATGATATGTCGGATGTAGGAGTTGATAGAGCACGTAGTGGACCATTTGTAGGAGAGACACTGATTGGCAAGGACGATATGGGAGGACTGGTAAGATTTAAAGTAATTTCATAGTGTGTTTTATGTAAATTCTTTTATATTTTATGAGAGATATTTGTACTAATATATGTTTATATGCTGGAATCTTTAACAGTTGTTGATAGAGGAGCAGTTGTCACAAGTGCTAGAGGCTACGCATATTACCATTTCATTTTCCCTAGAGAATCAGTATACGGTATTATTTAAATTGTCATTTTATATGCTAATTTTTGAAATCTATTATGTTTAAATAAATGTACTACATATATTGATAGTCTAATGTAAGCTTGTCTTTTTTATGTAGCAACCTTGTTCTTATACAACCTTGTTGACTAGGTCTAACCCATTGGATGAAGTTGCACAAGAGGTATATATATTTTTATTCTCGACATTATGATTTTATGTGCATGTGCATTTAAATTGTGTTACATTCTTGTCATTTTTTATATAGGAAACCATCTTAGCTGATTCATCCACTATGAGCCCATCTAGTGTCATAACATCATAGTAGGTATGTGTTTATTTTATATTGCAGATATTTACATTTGGATAGGAGTAGTTATGTGTTTAGTAGATATGATTATTTGTCAACAACTATATGTTAATTTGTATCATTTTTATTTTATCTGTTATAGTCCTCTGCTCGACTCAACACTGTGACGAGTGTGTGACCATTACTTTATACAAGGACTCCTGATCATCCTAAGGGACAATCATATGTAGACCGTCTTGCAAAAAAGAAAGAAAGACTTGAGGTAAACAAGAATTGCATTATTGATATAATATAGTACATGTATATTAATTTTGATGTTAAATTAGTAATTTATAAATGATGGTATATAAGTTTTTATTTACTAGTCTATCTTGTCAACCATTCACATAATTAATCTAATTTATGGTTTGAATTTTTATTGTGCAAGAAACTTTAGAGCAACTAAATTCTTCAAGAAGGCTTGATTTTGATGGTCCAACACATGATTAGGATATGATATAGATTGATATGTACTGAGGGTTTGATAGATCTTGAGATGGCATATATGTCACATTTTGTAAAACTTGTTTGAGTAGGCATATGCCAAATTTGTATATGCAAAAACATAATTATTCGATAGTTTGATATATAAGAATTGATATTCGATCTAATTTGTTGCTCATGTGTATGTCTTTCTACTTTGAATTTTCAAAATGGAATGTATAATTATCTTAGAATGGTTTAAAGTTATAATTGATAATGTATGTTATAGATTAACAAAATTGCATTTTAATAGAACTTATGAATTACAATTGGTAATCCATCTATGTTAGAGTTCATTCATAGTAAGGTTTACATACATTACATTCCATGAGACCATATTTGTTTTAGGAGTTTTTTCAAACAATTCATTTCCTTTTCTATTGTACCACATTTTTCATACATGTCTATCAATGCATTTTTATCAAACACTGAATTTGAGAATACCCATGATTTCAAGCTCTGTTGAATGAATTTACATTTGACATTATTTTGTTTTTTGAACTCGTGTAATGAAGTGGGTAGTTGATTTTCAAAAGAAGTTAAAATTAATGAAAAATGGTTACAACTTAATGAAATATATGTCATGTTACAATGTTCATTTGAAAGTAATATAATAATCTTGACACAAATCAATGTCAGTTAATGTTAATCCAAGATTAATAACATGTAAAAGGTATAAAATCATCTTGAATAAGAATCACTATCTTTCAACCATAGGGGTTTGATGCAACCTTCAAACAAAGTCCTTACAATTGAACAAGATACATGTTCATTAGATTGTTCATGTGAAATCTATATAATAATCACAATCAACAATTAAGGCATCATTCAACCATTATGCAACCATTAAACAAACCAAATGAGTGTGATACTACCATTAAACAAACCAAATACAACTCCATGACATGCATGTTATTTGACCTTTGACATGCAATTTGTATTATCATAATGCGCAACAATGAATGTTGCTAACTATAATGTATCAATAAGAAAACTAGGCATACTATATGGGTATGTTTATGCTAGGAATGGTCCTCTTTTGCAAGCAAACATGTCAAATCACTCTGAGGTACATTGGACCAACGATTTCCCTTAAGAGTCCAAAGTGCAAAATGTAGCAATATTTGATGGGATATTACCCAGAAACCATGATACTTACATACTCTTTGTTTGAGGCTATGAGATTGTGTTGAGAAAATTTTCAATAACCTCTCTCGATTTTTGCTATCTTGGAGGCATTTTCCCATGGTGATGAGTTTTTAGTTAAGGAAAAAGTTGTCAAATGCAAGTAGTGTAAAGTTGCAAAGTGGTGCAACTTTAATTCTACAACTTGTACGACTAAAATGACTATTACAACATGTCCGTATGGGTGAATTTAAACTATGCATGGTCCTATTTTTCACCAAACATGTTGAATCACTTCGAGCTACATTGGATCGATGACTTTCCTTAAGAGTCCAAAGTGCTAAAAGGTAGCAATCTTTGAAGGGAAATTTCTTAGAAACTATGACACTTACAGACTCTTTATTTGAGGCTATGGGATCATGTTGGGACCCTTTACAATAACCTCTTAGTTTTTTCTATCTTAGAGGTGTTTTCCCATGGTGATGAGTTTTCAATTGAGAAAAAAGTTGTCAAATGCAAGTAATGTAAAGTTGCAAAGTGGTGTAACTTTCATTTTGTAACTCGTATGACTAAAAAAAACTGTTCCAACACATCTAGATAGGTACATTTACACTAGGAATGGTCCTTTTTTTCACCTAAACACATTAAACCACTCTGAGCTACATTGGACTGACAATTTCCCTTAAGAGTATAAAGTGCTAACAATCTTTGAAGGGCTATTTGGCCAAACCATGACACTTATAGACTCTTCTATATGCGGGCTATATAGGATTGTGTTGGGACCCTCTATAGTAACCTCTCTTTAGGACGCCGAGGGAAGGATTTCGTGCGTTGAGTTTTAGGTTGAGGAAAAAGTTGTCGAGATCATAAGTAGATGTAAGTTACCCAAAGAAACTTTCGTTTAACTCATCACGACCAAAAACTATTGTGGTGCGTTTCGCTACGGTATGTTCTTCGTGGATGCTTTGGGCTGACCAATTTCATAAGAGTCAAAGTGCTAAAAACAACAATAATGTTGAAAGGGTTATTTCTTAAAATTGCTTGATGCCCACAAACTCTCTTTGTCGAGGGATATATAGGGTTGTGTTAGGAACCTACAATATTAACCTCTCTCATTTTTCTATCTCGATGTTCGTTTTCCTGCCGGTGGTTTTGATTTGAGAAAAAAGTTGTGATGCAAAAGCGGTGTAAAGTTGTAAAAATTGAATTGCAGCTTTTGTTTTGCAACTTGTACAACTAAGCGATTGTTCCAACACATTTAGATTGGAGTGCGTTTATACTAGGCATGGTCTTGCACCCAAACATGTTGAATCACTATGAGCTACATTGGACTGACGATTTCCTTTAAGAGTCCAAAGAACTAAAAGACAACAATCTTTGAAGGGCTATTTCTCAAAAACCATGATGCTTATAGACTCTCTGTTTGAGGCTATGAGATCATTTTTGGACCCTCTACAATAAACTCTTCATTTTTTATGGGAGGCATTTTTCCCATGGTGATGAGTTTTCGAGTTGAAGAAAAGTTGTCAAATGCAAAACAATGTAAAGGAAGTTGCAGAAGTGTTGTAACTTTCATTGCAACTTATCTGACAAGCGGTCTTCAACATGTTGGATAGATTTTATTTCACGGTGAGCATGGTCTTCTTTTACACCCAAACATCTTTGTCTCCAAGCTACGACCGGCGTTTTGCCCTGGGGTCCGGGAATGCGCGAAGATAACAATTTTTGAAGGGCTATTTCTCCTTAAAAGTGATTCCATTGATCTTTGTCTTTGCGACTATAGGATCATGTTGGGACCCTCTAAATAACCTCTTAGTTTTTCTATTCTGAGTTGAAACTTTACGTGGTGATGAGTTTTGATTTGGGGAAAAGTTTTGATGCAAACCTTTGTAAAGTTGCAAGTGATGCAACTTTCATTTGTAACTCCTTACAACCAAGTGGATTGATCCAAAATGTTTGGGATGGGCATGTTTACACTAAGATGGTCCTCTTTTGCACTTAAACATCTTTGAACCACTCAGAGCGCTACATTGGATTGGCAATTTCTCTTACAAAGGTCAGGGGTACTGGAAGACTGGCTCATTTTGAACGGGCTATTTGCTCAGAGCTTGTGGGCTGAGGAGGCCAGTGCTTCACGGTCAGGAACCCCTCTACAATAACCTCTTTTAGTTTTTGATATCTCTAAGGTGTTTGTTTGTGGTGTTGAGTTTTCAATTGATGGAAAAGGGGTCAGATGGATGCGATGTAAAGGTACAAAGGGGTTTAGGGTTCATTTTTTTCCTCGTGAGTAAGTGAAAAAGTGATTCAATTTCTCAAATACACTTAAGTCATTAACTACACACATGAATACAAAATTATATGCACTTGTAGCAGAAAACACACTTAGATTAAGTAAAGGTATACATTTGGAATGCCATAGTGACAAAGTATACACACTTAAGATGTAAGTATACACTTGAATGCACGTAAAATTGCTTTTCGTTTATGGTAATTGCTTTCAAATATGGGATTTACAAAAGATTCCATGCAGGGCATTTTAAGGTGTGAGCAGGCGGAAATAGGTCGAGGGCATTGCCTTCGCGACCGACACAATCTACCACAACAATGGCCGTTGCGAATTGAAAAAACACTATGGAAACCATCAAGGTGGTAGTTAAACTACGCCTACAATAGAAAAGATGCTTAGAATAACAAATCTATATTATTCTAAACAACCTAAGTGATGATGAAATGGTAATGCAAACTAGAAAAGATGCTTAGAATAACAAATCTATATTATTCTAAACTACCTAATTGATGATGAAATGGTAATGAAAACTATTAAATATGCTTACAATAACCAATCTATATTATTCTAATATATCACATACCTTTGCCAAAGGATCAGAGCTGGTTATTGTTGTAGTAGCTCCATGATCAATTGTGACAAGAACATCACAATATACTTCGAATGAAAAATCTATATGGTCACAATAGAAAAGATGCTTAGACTAACAAATCTATATTATTCTAAACAACATGAATGATGATGAATTGGTAATGCAAATTAGAAAAGATGCTTAGAATAGCAAATCTATATTGTTCTAATCAACCTAAATGATGATGAAATGGTAATACAAACTAGAAAAGATGATTAGAATAAGAAATCTATATTATTCTAATATGTCACATACCTCTTTCAAAGGATCAAAGCTGGATATTGTTGCAACAACTCCATGATTAATCATGCCAAGAAAATTGCAATATACTTTGAATGAGAAATATATATGGTCACAATAGAAAAGATGCTTCGATTAACAAATCTATATGAACCTTAACAAATAAAAAATATTAAAATGTGATGATCAATATCATACCTATCCCATACAAAAAATGATCCACTACTCAAGCACATGCTTGAAGGGTCATCTCTTACCTTCAGAGTTTCCAATAATGCTTCATGATTAGCACTACTAATTGTCCATAGTTTTTTTTGTTTTTTATCTAGCATGATGTTTCAATAACTTAACATTTGTTGCTATAACAAGGTGCAGATACATGAGAATGGTTTTTTGTTTCTCATAGTCTTCAAATGTAGGTATGTCATTCTTTCTAATCATATATGTTTGCAACCAAGTTCCAGAAACAACAAATGAACCTATATGATCATAAGTTTTTTATCAACATCTAAATATACCTAAAATAACAAATCTATATTTCATCTAAAAGACCTAAAGAATGATGAAATGGTAATGCAACAAAGTTTAAGAAACAAAAAGTAAACCTGTAGGATACATGAACCCATCATCATCTGTCATTAGTTGTGTTAGCTTTTTCTTTCTCTGTACACATCATACCAACCAATAGTCGAATCCTTCTTCATTCCCTTGTAGTGCTACAACTACATAGACATGTCCTGGTTGTACAAGATCTTAAAGATGATCGTAGTCAAGTGAACTTTCCATTACATCTTCTAATGAGGATTGTGCTACACATAAAGGGGTTAGGTACAATGGAATCCAAGTAGCTACCCAATCACTTGACTCTCACCGATCCCAATCACACTGAATACAATTTTGAAAAAAACAAGCCATCTCTCATGTCCATATGGTCCATGCACTCACATCTTAGATTTAAATGAATGCATCTTTGAAGAATCTCTAATTTTTTGACATTCCATTTTGTCTCCCACTATGCCCTCCTCAACCAACCAAAAGAACCTACACACTTGTGAATCGGGTGTCCCTCCTCATGATAGTGCATAAGTACACAATCCACAATAGAACGTGCATCAATGAATGTTGCATGACCTCTAAACTTCATTTCTTCCTTAACCAAATCTCTCTTCACACATGCACTTGTGTCATCATGCTTGCCTTTTCCATGCCCAACTTTGAAAAAACTCCAACTATGTGGTACACACCTCTTTATATGTATCCTGCTCAACCAATAAAACATGCAAGCATTCTTGAATTTCCTTGTGTAGTTATCTAACCAAATCAGATGTTGAACCATTGCAATTCCTTTTTGCTGCAAGAACTCAATTTTTCTTCAAAATAATGTTTTACAAATTAGATAAATGAGATCTAGCATCACTCATGTAAAAATGGTACTCCCTAATTATCTTCATGTCCTCTTCTGTAATATCAGGGGTATGCATATATGTTATGTGGACAAAAATAACAATTTGAATAGAATTATAATATTGTGATTGAACTTAATTTTGTGCTTGTAATGTGCAATTTTTAGAGAAATCAACTACAGATACAATAGTTCCAATGGGGAAAGAGTCCTTACACATCCTGAATTTCCAATCCAACCACTGCAACTTGTGGCTATGCCTTGCATACTTATAGAAAAGATTTTTCTTAAAATATGAAATAAAATCAACAATGCTTACCTCTCTAGCAACCAACTCGCATCTAGAAGCCTCACCTCTACTCTTCAATGTGTATTTTATTGTCTCAAACTTTTTTTTTCTGAACAATTTTGTTATCAAAATCATGATCGCTTCCCTCATGAAAGCATGATACAAACTTCGATAAACCACCACATTGCAAACTCGTTTCATTTAAACAATCATTTCTATAAAATAAGAAACCGTCATCTCTAATGCATACAAATGAGTCTAAAAACTCCCTAGATGACTTGGGAAGTTGCACAGCATAACACTTGCAACATTTCATCAGTATGCATAGTAGAATGAATATAGCATAACAATTCATGATACATTGAAAACTAAACATGGTATTTACAACATGTATTACAAACCTTAATAGGAACACAATAAAATGGCTTGCAAGACTCAAAATCCCTTTGTGATATTTGCAAATTTGGATGTTCTTGACAAAATTGTTTGGCTACATTCCAAAAAATGTTTAGGATGTGGTGTATGATCTCGATTACCGATTCATAACTTTAAAACATCCTTTACATTCGGTGATACTCTAGAGTGAGAATTCCAATATTTTTCAATTTGCATCTTCACATTATTGGTTAGCTTTATATCAACACATGGAAGCCTCCCACTAAAATCCCATGTATCATTTTGAAGAGCACTATCGAGTTTCCCTCTTCTTGAGAGTGCTCTGTTCAATGTTTTATGATTTAAGTTAAAATCAATACAAGTTTGTCTTATTAAACGAGCATTTCTCAAATGATGGCTTACTAGTGAGGTTATGATCACTATTCAAGAATCCCTTTTATCTTTCTCCTTACTAGTCTTTCCAATAGAGGTTAGAGCATTAAAAATATTTTTTACAATAAGACTATTTTTTTTCAATTTTTTTGTGAGACGAATCTTCAATTTTGTTTAATAATGGTCTCATTTTTTAAATCTTAAATAATTGCACAAAAATTTTACATTGTTCAGTTAATGTCTTATTAGAAAAGAATTCAATGAACATTTTAGTAGCCCACAAACAAACTGTTCGTTGTGACCTTTTTCCTTCAAGATTATCAATTATGTTCTCATCTATTTCAACCAACCATTTAGGGGTTCATTTGTAATTAGGTGTTACATAAGGTTCATTATCAACATTTTCATTTTCAAGCACATTGTTATTAACATTTTCATTCTCACTATTTTCAATATTTTTAACATTTTCAATAACAATTTCATTTTCAACAACATTTTCATTGTCAATAACAAATTCATTTTCAACTGCATTTTCATTTTCAACATTTCCAATAACAATTTCATTTTCAATAACATTTTGAACAACATTTTCATCTCAATGTTGTTCACATTTTCATTTTCAATTTCAATTTCAATATGATGTTTAATATTTTCAATTTCTATTTCATCTTCAGTTTTAATGGTTCAAAAGAAGCTTCAATTTGAATATTTTGCATACCTTGTCTTCTCTTCCTATGAATTTCTCTATCTTTTGCTCTATATGCTTCAATTTGATATGGTGTAAGTTTCCTTTTACCTTATCTCTTACAACGACTGCTACTCCCCATTGCACAAACAGAAAAACACACACAAATGTTTGGAATTCAAAAGAAAGTGTTAGAGAATCTTTGAAAAGTTGAATTTCGTTTGATGTAGACAAAAAGCATGAGAATCTTGTGATAGAAAGAATGTAGGGATCGTTGAAATACTCAAAACAGTCCCATTTTTGTTTTTATTGTAGACATCCAAATTTGGACACTTAATTTATCCAAATTTATCATTTTTGTCTAAACATCTCTTTATTCGAGGAGTTAATTAAGTAATGTGCCCATTATTTAGTGTATCATTAGTCTACCAAATCCTAAGGTTTTGGTAATAATTAAATACCTTACCCTCATAATCTATTTTCATCAAATAAATTAAATAAATGGTACATTTATTTCATTCCTCACATGTCATTTTTCATCACAATCTAATCCATCTCTAATTTCTTCATTAGGGATGTACACATGCCTAATCCTTGATTAGGATGTGTCACATCCTCCAACTTTTGCAAGTTGGCTTCTAATCCTCATTTATCTTATAATTACTGATTAATTAAAACCTAATCATTTCCCAAGGAATTTTTAATTCCTTTTTATTCTTCCTAGATTCCCCTCTCTTATATGTGAATTTTTAATTCACATTCCATCCTTCCAAGGCTTCTAGAACCTTGGACTTGTCACAATCTCCACATGTGACCAAGTCCCACCTTTTTGGAGCCCACCTTTTATCCTTTAGACTTTCCTAAGAATGTGAATTTTTAATTCACACTTATTTCCCCAACCACCTTTCATTTTTCCATGTAGATTTTTGAGGAATTCCAAAATTCTTCAAATGTCTCTTTCACTCCCACTTGGGAACAAGAAATCCTTTTTTGTGGAAATCTCCTCACTCCCCAAGGTGCATGCCATTTTTCCACCTCATGTACCTTCTTGACACCTCACTTACACCTCATATCCTCTTGTCCACCTCACCCTCCACATGTCAAGATGTGAGGGCTTGTGGGTTCTCAACCCACCATAGCCCTTCATCTTGGCCTTGTTGGAGCAATCTTGATCGTTGAATTCTCTAGAGAATTCAAATTCTCCTATAAATACCCCCTCCTCAAGGGCATTTCCAACACTTTCATTTGGAACACCCTTATGCTGCTAATTTGCATTCTAACATTTTTACATTCTCATAACTATATGCTGCCAATTTGAATCCTCAATCCACTACCATCATCTAGCCATCTTTTTGATCATTTGCACCTCTAATCTTGCATTTAGCCATTCAAACAATTATCTAAGGAGCACACAAACCATTACAAGCAAGGGCCAATCAAAGAGACATCAACAACAAGGAAGGTGAAATAGTTTCTATCTTATTTTGTCCATTTTCCTTTTCGTTATATCACTCTTTTGGCTAATCTTGAGGTGTCATTGGTATTTTGTCATTCACATTTCTTAGTCATTTTGCACATTTAGAGTAGGATAAATTCCAAGGTATACATTTCTGGCATGCCCGGTGGGACCCACACACGGGTCTTGCGTTTAACGTCTCTTCGAGTTAAGAATTTTGCAGGAAAAGCTTGTAGAAAGGCGGTAGCGCCCCCGCAGAAATGCGGTAGCGCCCCACAGAAAAAGGCGGTAGCGCCCCCGCAGAAACGCGGTAGCGCCCCCGCACAAACGCGGTAGCACCCCACGCAGAAAGGCGGTAGCGCCCTCGCAGAAAGGCAATAGCACCCCACACAGAAACGCGGTAGCGCCCCTGCAGAAACGCGGTAGTGCCCCACACAGAAAGGCGACAGTGCCCCTGCAAAAACGCGGTAGCACCCCCGCACAAATGCGGTAGTGCCCCACACAGAAAGGCGGTAGCGCCCTCACAGAAACGTGGTAGCGCCCCAAAACAACACAGTTTGGAAGGTCAAATAGGCGTTTTGACTTTGTTTTTGCTCTAGTTTTTTGCGGTTTTCACGTGATAACTCTCTAACATTGTGTTGGCAAGAATATTGTTGTTTTTCACTAACGTTTTGTAGCGTATTAGAGCGTTATTGATCAAAGAGCAAAGAAGAAGACAGCTAACATTTGCTTGCAGGACTATCCCTTTGATCAGATTTTCAAAGATTATCTTTGCTGTTTTTGAATATAGTCTAATTAGGGGGATTAAAACTGCATTGTTTGCTGTAAGTGTTTATTTTTTTTTGTATTACCCAAGGGGGGCATTGATTTGTTTTCACTTTCCCCTTGCACTTTGTGTGAGTTTGAGGAGTAGTTGGGAACAGTTAGTGTCTTCTTTTTAGTGGGACCTGCTTGGGGATTTCATCACCCCAAGGGACGATTCCAACCACACGTACCGACGGGGTATATAAAGGGGGGAGAACGAAAGTTGTACCCCAATCCAGTTGCGTCGTAATTGGTAGAGCGTCGAAGCTAGGGTGATACCTAGATAGATGTGAAGAGTTGGTCTGAGCCTTTTAGTATCTCACTGGGGTTCCCGACTCACGCTTGTGACGGACTGGTGTTCACGGTTGTGCCTCACGTACCGAGAGTATATCGAGGACTCCCTAGAAGCCTTGTGCATCCTAGATTAAGACTTTGCCTTGCCATACCCATAATATTAATCATAAGATTGTGCTTGCTTGAGGTGTTTTCTTGTGAAGAATCTGTCAAAATTTTGATACTTTGGACTTGTTTTATCATTTTGTGTCCTTGCCATAGCCTTTGCCATCAAAACCAAACCTTGTCTCACCATAGAAAGGTGGTCGTGCCCCTGATTTACTGCAAAAAGGCGGTAGCGCCCATGATTTACTGCAGAAGGCTATCTACGCCTCTGCAGAAAGGTGGTAGCGCCCCTGATTTACTACAGAAGGCTGTCTACGCCCTTGCAAAAAGGCGGTAGCGCCCCTGATTTTACTGTCAACGCCCTAATCTTTGCTGCAGAAGGGCGGATTTGCCCTCCGGAACACCCGAAATTACCCCATTTGGATTCATTTAGCCTCTAAATCACCGTTTAATCATCCCCAATCATTACCGCATCATCCTAAGCCTTCATTTTTGTCACTCTAAGCCTCCCGAAGCCTCCATTTGATCCGTTTAAACCTCCATTCTATCACTCCAAATCTTCGTTAACCATTTAAACTCCCATTCATTCTTCACAAATCATCTTTAATCCACCTTTTTCATTTTTCCATTCACAAGTCAATACCCTCACCTAACAAACATCACAACTTTACCATTCACACCTCCCCAAACACCATCAAAAGTAAAGCTCTGTCCCACCGCAGAAAGGCAGAAGCGCCCCGCTTTGCAGCAGCACCCCGTTTTACGCAGCAGCGCCCCGCTTTGCAGCAGCGCCCCGTTTCACGCAACAGTGCCTCGCTTTGCAGCAACACCCCGCTTTACGCAGCATCGCCCCGCTTTGTAGCAGCACTCCGTTTCACGCAGCAACGCCCCGCTTTATGCAGTAGCACCACGCTTTGCAGCAGCGTCTCGCTTTACGCAGCAGCGCCCCGCTTTGCAGTAGCGCCCCGTTTCACGCAGCAGCGCCCCGCTTTGCAGCAGCGCCCCATTTCACGCAGCAGCGCTCCGCTTTGTAGCAGCGCCCTGTTTCACGCAGCAGCGCCCCGCTTTGCAGTAGCGCCCCGTTTTACGCAGCAGCGCCCCGTTTTACGCAGTAGCGCCCTGCTTTGCAGCAATGCCCCGTTTCACACAGCAGTGCCCGCTTTGCAGCGACGCCCCGCTTTGTAGCAGCACCCCATTTTACGCAGCAGTGCCCCGCTTTGCAACAACGCCCCATTTTATGCAGCAGCGCCCTCCGTTTTACCGCAGAAAGCTGACTACACCCCCTAACTTCCCGGGGCTGTTATTTACAAACCGTACGTCGAATCAACTTCATTCAAAAACCAAAGTTGTTTAGTTTTTAAAGCTCTATCCAGTGGTACCTTCTATTTCCTCCTATCAACAATTTGACCATCCTGGGGCGGCCACGCCCCGTATTGTAGGATGGACATCATTTACAAACCGTACGTCGAATCAACTTCGTTCAAAACCCAAAATTGCTCAATTTTTTGAGCTCTATCTAGTGGTATCTTTTGTTTCTTCCTATCTAATCAAACCAATCCATTCCTCCAATCATCTAATTAATCCAAGCACACCAATCCTATCAAGTTTATCCAATCACAATTATCCAATCAACATCATCTAATCATTTGATCCTATCCAATCAAATTGATCTAATACTTTAATCAAATTCATAAAATTATCTAACCAATCCAATCATCCATTTATCGAATCCCATCAAAATCAAAAGCAATCCCATCCGATCATCCTAATCTGAGCTTTTATCTGAGCTTGACCAAAATCCTGATTTGAGCTTTAATCTGTTCCCATCCAAAATCTCTTATCCATTCTATTTATCTTTTCATCATCATGAATCCTCATCCTCCATCAATAGTAGTCAAGGGAAACCCTAATTATATGGGCGATGATAATGAAAGTCTTGTCGATCAAGAAGAATATGACAAGATCCCCTTGATGCTATCGTCACTAGTAAGCTTTCTCCACCCACTTTCCAAAATCCAATTACTCCTATGAGCTATCCCGTTATGTATTCATCCATGCCCAATCATGCTCCTTATGCTACCTTTGACAAGGGATATTTGGTACCTTCCCCTTCCCCATCTACATCATCCTCTTATCCTCATCTTCCATCACAATATTCCTATTACAATTCCCCATACATGACCCCCTATCCTAATCATCTTTCCCAATCTTCCCATACTTATCCTACACCCACATATCCTAATCATAATCCATCATCCCAATACCTTTATTATAATCCATCCCCCACACCTTCTTGTCCCACTACACCACCTATATCCTCTTGTCCTAATCCATAATTCATGTCCCCCTATCTTAATTCACCACTCCAATATCCTTACCTTAACCCTCCATCCAATCCTAGTCCTCCATCTACTCCTAGTCCTCCATCCAATCCCATTCATACATCTACTCCTAGTCCTCCATCTCCTCCTCCTAGTCCTCCATCCAATCCCATCCTCCATCTACTCCTAGTCCTCCATCCAATCCCATTCATCCATCTACTCCTAGTCCTACATTCAATCCCATTCCTCCATCTAACCCTAGTCCACCAATCCATAATCCCTCATCCATTTCTACCACCCTAGCCAAGCCAACCATATGCAAGTCTCTCATTTTAGAAGTTCTCCAAGGACTCATGAAAAAGAAGCCATCCCCACCTCCACATCTTGAAGTCATGGAACCATGCCATCCAGATCCATCATCCACGGTCACTAGTGATGAGACCCTTCTCCATACCACACCTATTATTGATGTTACCACCCCTAGTACTGCTCAAACCATTGAAACCATTGAACCCAATAAATCCATTGAACCCCCACCTCCTACTCCAAGAACCACCAAATCCATCAAAGACACCCAATTCCAATCCACTCCCTCTACTCCTAGGTCCACCCAAATCCAATCCACTCCTCCCACCCCTAGTAGCACCAAAACCCATTCCCATGAACCTCGTGAATCTTTCATCCCTCCATCTTCCCCACTTGAAGAGTCCCAACAAGACTCTGTTACCATGCCTCCCACACACGATGAGTCACGCCAAGAGTTTAATCCAAAGCATGCCAACATATCCCCTTCTCCAGATCAAGATCCTACCATCCCATCTAGTCCACCTCAAGATCACAGTCCCCCATCCATTTCATCCCATGATCCCCTTGTCATTCAAGCTTCCACTACTCCATCTCTATCTCCATCGCATGAGCCTACTACCACAAATCCAGATCCTATCATGGCCCCTACTCCCCCTCCTGATGTTGCTATCCCATCATCTCCTAAAAATGTTATCCCCACACCGCTTGCATATCACGTTGGTCCTCTCACATTCCTCCATGGTGGTCTCCTCGTAGAAGAAAAACATAGCATATACACCAACCCTCCTCTTCCAGCTACTAATGAACTTGCATCATTCTTCCAGAATAAAAAAAATCCTATCCTAGATCGAATACTCAAGAGAATGAACTATCAAGGAAAAGGTTTAGGCCTTCATGTGCAAGGTATTATAGAGCCCATCCAAGCTAAAGAACATTTGTATCTACAAGGTCTTGGATGTACTACTCACGACTCGCAATCCAAAAATGTTGGTACAACGTCTAGACATCCTCAACGAGCCCTTTCCAAAAGAAATATTGGCTCTTCCCATCGCCCCACCAGATCATATGTGGCCATCCCTCCTCCTTTATTGTATCACCTCAAAACAACCGTCCATCTTCCTCCTTCATCTGCTCCATCCATTTTGGGTCCTTACATCCATCTACCATTTCTAATCCTCCATCTACCATGCCCTTGTTTCCTCCAGGTCATATGTCTATTTTGGGCCCCTATAT
Source organism: Sequoia sempervirens (assembly GCA_007258455.2). Taxonomy (NCBI): domain Eukaryota; kingdom Viridiplantae; phylum Streptophyta; class Pinopsida; order Cupressales; family Cupressaceae; genus Sequoia; species Sequoia sempervirens. Next base: position 82,698,013 of record VDFB02000013.1, read on the forward strand.
CCCAAAATCACCTCCTCCATCTCGTCCTATCCATCCTTTCATCCGTTCATCACCTATCCATTTCATCCCTCATAAACATCCCTCTCACATACCCCATAGTTAGGATCAACAAAGGCACTTACGTAAACATCCTCCATCTACACATAATCCCCATACTCCTACCTCCATCACTCCACATCATCCATCTCCTCACACCCATCCCATTGCTACTAAAAGCACTTTGGTTGTTAAAGAAAAAATGCATAAGTCCGAACATCCACATAAATCTAAGGCTCCTCATGTCCCCTCCAAAAAACATGGTGAAGAGAAGAGAAATCTAAATATACATCAAATTTGTAGGCCACAAAGGCCCACCAAAGCAAAGATCAAAACCATGTGGATCCCAAAGAAAAAAGATGCAATGCCATCACATGAAAAATCTGTAAGAACATCCAAAGTTGCTAATCCAAAAGCTAGTCATACACCCCTTTCATCTCCTAAGTCTGTTTTGGGTCCTTATGTTCCAAAGTTCACCACCCCATCTCCTCCATTATCCACGCATTCCCCATCCATTAATCCTCTCATCTTTTCACATCCACCACCACATGTGCCAATGTTGGTCCTGAACACATCTCCCCATCACATATCCACCCCATCATTTTATCCATACCCTTTCCAGCATCCCATCCATTATCCCATGTATCAACCCTATCAAATCCCTCTAATTCATCCTCATGCATAATCTATTTATCCTAATAAGGTTATACCAACATCCAATAGTAATTTCAAACATGGGCTCTTAACACCTTGGAACTTGATGCATAAGTCCTTCATCCACCTCCTTATCACATGTCTTCTAAATCTACTTATCCACTTCCTTATCCTTACCCATCTCCTTCTGCATGACATCCAAAAAGTCAAATATCCAAAAAGTCAAATATCCAACAAAAAAAAAAAATAAAAAAAAAAAAATAAAAAAAATAAAAAAAAAAATAGTAAAGAGAAATAATTAGTCCAATGGTGAAAACTTGGAAAACAAGCGCCTTGGATAAGTACCATGATGAAAACCTAGCAAACAGGCGTCATGTGTAAATCCCCATATGCACTTGGGGGCAACTTCCTGATATGCATTCCCCCCATCCCACCTATCTTCCGCATCCTACCATCCTATCCCATCCTTCTTGTGATCTTGATCAAAATAGGGGCACCTATCTAGGCATGCTTTGGACACCTATTGGTATACATCCCCTTCATCCATGCTCTATCATATTCCTTAGCCACCCATCCTATTCTCATCTAGTTATCTCTTTTATCTTCCCATCCACTTGTCTTTTGTCCCTCATGCCTCCTCATATATGACATCTAGAGTGGGGGAATTTGCTTCCTTTGTGACATAGTCCTTGGAGACATCATCTATCACAACATCCCTTCATCTCCCTATCCATCTATCATAGCATCCCTTCCATCTCCCCATCTATATCTTCATATCCATCTATCCTGGCACCCCTTTCATCTCCCAATCCTTCTGTCCCTATCCATCTATCACAACATCCCTTCATCTCCCTATCCATCTATCATAACATCCCTTCCATCTCCCCATCTATATCTTCATATCCATCTATCCTAGCATCCCTTTCATCTCCCAATCCTTCTGTCCCTATCCATCTATCACCGCGTCCCTTCCATCTCCCCATCCTTCTCTTTGTATCCAGCTATCCTAGCATCCCTTTCATCTCCCAATCCTTATATTCCCATCCATCCAAACAATCCCTCCCATCCCCCATCCCTATATCTCTATCCATTCTTTCATCTTTATCCAAATCCCATCTCACAATCCCTTGTCATTGGTATCTAGCTATAGGCCTCCCCCCATGCAATCCAATGCCATTTATCTCATCGTCATCACCCCTGCTTCTCTTGCACATCTTTCCAATCTCCTATCACTTTTCATCACTCATCTATCTATCATATCATCCTCCCAAGTCATTTTACTGCTTTGGATAACTATCCCATCCCTGAGCTTTATATGATCATCATCGTCCTATCCAATCCAACAGGTCTATCCTATCTTGTCATATTGGTCCCATCTTTTTATCCACTTATCCTATCATCTCATCATCATTTATCCATTGTTTTCCTTTGGTCTTGTCGAACTACGTTGCCCCTGCGCTTTCACGTAGGCAACGTCGATCACTTGATTAGCCCCTGGGGCTCCTTTATCATCTATCATCTATCGTCTCTCATCGATCGCCATTATCCACTTTACTCCTTTTGTCCATCCTATCTTTACCATCCATCAAGGTCTCCATCTTGGTCAGTCGTCAGCCTTTTGTCGAACTATGAGGGCTCTGCGCTTTTACATAGGAAAGGCTAATATTTGATTGGACCCCGAGCCCCTAGGTCTTTAGGGTGTGTCAATCTCATGTCTTATCTCCCTTGTGTCGTGTCATCAAGCTATGCCCTTCTCTAGCTGGTTCTTAACAAACGAGATCCACTTGTATCATGAGATCCAATCGATTTTGAACATCCCGTGTCATAACGATCTTTTAGTTTAGTATCCATCATCTTTGGTCTCAACAGGATGCATCCTTCCTAACAGACCTCATCAATCCCATCCCTCCCCTTGATCCTATGGCAAAGGATGTTTGAAATTGATTGTGATATTTTGATACTTTTGGATTTTGTTTATCATTTGAGCTCCCTACCATCACTTTTCAAGGCCGCCATGATCCATCATATTATGGTGTGTTTTGATTGGTCAACATAGGGGCATATCTTGCTTTTTTGTCTGATTGTGTTTTCTTGGTTGTCCCACGTAGTACCCACCAAGATCCTCGAGGTCTTGTGTTATGCTGGGGCATCCTTTTGTGCTTGTGGTTATCTCAATACCTAGCCTGACCAAGGTCTTTGTGACTTTGGGGTGTTAGGGTAGCCTTCTTGTCTGTTGTGTTTTTTTTATGCATTAGACACTAATTCACCTTGGTTCTTCATACCCTGGCACTTGGTGTCTTATGCTATAGCAAAAATCAGTGCTCTGAAGATGGCAAATTGCATTAGGATTGCATTTCATTTTCTATTCTATTGTCTTGCATGTATCCCCCCATCCATTCATCCTTCATCCTTATCTCACATCTCTATCCAATCTCCATCCATTCCATTTAGCCCGAATCATCTAATCATATCCTTGGTCTTGTTCTCAGTCTTGTTACCAGCCTTGACCCATCATCATCATCATCATCCATTAGTATCCTTTCCTATCCCTTTGGTGTTGTTTTGGGATGTATCCTTCCCTCATCAACAACACTTTCATCATCATCATCGGGAGGTATTCTTCCCTATCTTTTAGTGGTGTTTTGGGATGTATCCTTCCCTCATCAATACCACTCAGTGGGATGTATCCTTCCCTATCCTCGTGTTGTTTTGGGGTCCTTAATTCCCTCATTGACAACACTCCATCCATCATCAACCCATTTTGGCTTGTACCTTGACTGGGGCAACATCACCTTTTGAAATCCATTTGTGCTTCATCCATCTCCATATCACTTACTCTCTTACCCATCACCTTGCATCATCTTCCTCATATCTCCTTGCATCACATCATCTATTTCGAGAGAACACACATGTTCTCTTCAACCCGCATGTCCTCTCGAGGGGGCATCCTTAATCCCTACTCTTTCATCTTTACCCCCATCATCTTCCTTCCTAGTCACTTCTATGAATGACTGGGGCATCTTTTCCAATCTAACCATCTTCTTCTAGGTTCTATGTTTTAATATTCTTTGAAATGATGCTGCTTGTAACACCATCTCAAAGAGGGGCAAAATGTAAACATCAAATTTGGACACTTAATTTATCCAAATTTATCATTTTTAGATCTAAACATCCTCTTATTGAGTTAATTAAGTAATATTACTATTATTTAATTAATATCGTTAATTCTACCAAATCCCTAAGGTTTTAATTAATAATTAAATACCTTACCCTCATAATCCTCTTTTCATCAAATAAATTAAATAAATGGTACATTTATTTCATTTCCTCACATGTCATTTTCATCTAATCCTAATCCATCTCCTAATTTCTTCATTAGGGATGTGCACATGCCTAATCCTTGATTAGGATGTGTCACATCCTCCAACTTTTGCAAGTTGGCTTCTAATCCTTATTTATCTTCTAATTACTAATTAATTAAGCCTAATTATTCCCCAAGGAATTTTTAATTCTTTTTTATTCTTCCTAGATTCCCCTCTCTTATATGTGAATTTTTAATTCACATTCCATCCTTCCAAGGCTTCTAGAACCTTGGACTTGTCACAATGTCCACATGTGACCAACCTTGGACTTGTCACAATCTCCACATGTGACCAAGTCCCACCTTTTTGGAGACCACCTTTTATCCTTTAGACTTTCCTAAGAATGTGAATTTTTAATTCACACTTATTTCCCCAACCACCTTTCATTTTCCCATGTAGATTTTTGAGGAATTCCAAAATTCTTCAAATATCTCTTTCACTCCCACTTGGGAACAAGAAATCCCTTTTTGTGGAAATCTCCTCACTCCCCAAGGTGCATGCCATTTTTCCACCTCATGTACCTTCTTGACACCTCACTTACACCTCATATCCTCTTGTCTACTTCACCCTCCACATTTCAAGATGTGAGGACTTGTGGGTTCTCAACCCACCATAGCCCTTCATCTTGGCCTTGTTGGAGCAATCTTGACCGTTGAATTCTCTAGAGAATTCAAATTCTCCTACAAATACCCCCTCCTCAAGGGCATTTCCAACACTTTCATTTGGAGCACCCTTATGCTGCTAATTTTCATTCTAACACTTTTACATTCTCATAACTATATGCTGCCAATTTGAATCCTCAATCCACTACCATCATCTAGCCATCTTTTTGATCATTTGCACCTCTAATCTTGCATTTAGCCATTCAAGCAATCATCTAAGGAGCACACAAACCATTACAAGTAAGGGCCAATCAAAGAGACATCAACAATAAGAAAGGTGAAATCGTTTCTATCTTATTTTGTCATTTTTCTTTTCGTTATATCACTCTTTTGGCTAATCTTGAGGTGTCCTTGGTATTTTGTCATTCACATTTCTTAGTCATTTTGCACATTTAGAGGAGGATAAATTCCAAGGTATACATTTATATAACTTACAAAACATATATTTGTTTCAAAATGGATATCCATTACGTCTAGTCTTATAAATTACAATATCATAATATATATTTTTATTATATATTAATATACTATGTTAAATTATTATATATTAATATATAATATATATTATATATTAATATATAATATATATTATATATTAATATATTATATAATACATATTATATATTGATATATAATATATAATACATATTATATATTGATATATAATACATATTATATATTGATATATAATACATATTATATATTGACATATAATATATATTATAATATTATATATTAATATTATATTAATTTATTATATAAATTTATATGTTATATAGATATTATATAGTAATATTATATTATATATAATATATATTAATATATATTGTTGCTTGTCCAAGTGTATAACCTATAATGAACAAAACAAATATCTGTTCATAACAGATATCCATTATTTGAATTTTAAAAATTATTATTTCTTATGATATATGATATATATTTATTATATATTAATTGTATATTAATATATAATAATATATTAATAAATATTATATATATTAATATGTATTGTATATATAATAAATATATATTAATATTTTATTAATATATAATGTAATAAATATATGAAATATTTTATCCCACTATCCTCTCTCCCTTAGGACCCCTCTCTCTCCCACTCTCCCTCTCTCCCACTCTCTCTCCCGCTCTCCCACTCTCCCACTCTCTCTCCCACTCTCTTTCCCACTCTCCCTCTCTCTCCCTCTCTCTCTCCTTCTCTTCCTCTTAGGTCTTTCCCTCTCTTCCACTCTCCCACTCTCCCTCTATCCGACTCTCTCCCCCTCTCTCTCTCCAAATATTAGGTCTTTCCTTCTCTCTCTCTCTCAGGTCTTTCCCTCTCTCCCTCTTTCCCTCTCCCCCTCTCTCCGCTCTCCCTCTCCTCCCTCTGATCCCACTCTCCCTCTCCCTCTCTCTCCTCTCTCCCTTTCCCTCTCTCCCTCTCTCCTTTCCTCTCTCCCTCTCCTCTCTCTCCAGCTCACCCCCTCTCCTCTCTCTCTTTGTCTCCACTCTCTCTCTCCTCTCCCTCTCTCTCCCCCTCTCCCCCTATCTCTCTCTTTGTATCCCACTCCATCTCTCCCTCCATCCCTCTCAAGCCTTTCCCTCTCTCCCACTCTCCCACTTAGGTTGTCCCCCCCTCCCCCCTCTCTCTCTCCCTCCTTGTCTCCTACTCTCCCACTCTCCCTCTCCTTATCTCCCTTTCTCTCTCTATCCCTCTATCCCACTCTCCCTTTCTCACACTCTCCCTCTCCCCCTCTCTCCCCTTCTCTCCCACTCACCCTCTCTCTCAGGTGTCTGCCTCTCTCCCTCTCTCCCACTCTACCACTCTCCCTCTCTCCCTACACCCACTTTCTGTAATGCCCTGCCATGGAACCCCAAAGAAAAACAGTAACAACTAACATTAATAGCATAATTTTTTTTTTTGTTGAAATAACATATATGCAACATCATATTAACATTCATCTTTTGAAAAGGTACAATACATGAACAACATACAACAAATTCCATGGGGTTACATAACAACATCACTTTTGAACATGACCATTACATTAAAATCATGAAGTTACAAAGTTCAAGGATTACATCATTACAATAGTACCTCCCAACATGTAAGGGAAAGGTACGATAACAAGGGGTATACAAATGATGAGAATGAATACAAGGATACAAGGCTAGATCTAGCACTGGTACAACTCTGGAGTCTTCGCAACTGGCTGCAGCTTTGAACAAATCGACCATCAGCTAGGGACCCAACGGGGTGCGTAGCACATTCCACCCGACCACCCCCGTGCTAGGAGAAGACAAGAAGGACCCCCAACGCAACCATCATAAAGGACAAGTTTTACAAAACTTCACAACGAGAGCCACAAGATAACATAATAAAGCATCGACGTTCACAATACAACATTTGCTTGGAATAAACATTAAACACAGGGAACATCTCATATCATCAACAACACATAACCACAACATGATAAAAGAACCCAACATGAACTAAAAGAGGTGCCAACATCAAAAAGATCATAAAGCTCTCAAAAGAGATCACAGTACAACCAACAATAACAATCAAAGGGCTACCATCATAAGCATCAATAAGTTTCCATGAGACATATATGCAATAATAACATAAGGTGCACCCGCTCCCAAAGGTACAAGAACAACAGAGAAGAAAACCAACACGGTAAGCAGGGTTGCTATAGGAAAAAGTGTCATCACATAGTTTGTCATGGGTTACCCTGGTAGATCTTTCTAGGCCCTGGCCCCCATCTTGGGTTACCCTGGTAACCTCAACTGATCTCTGGTCCCTCATGCAAACCTATGCGGCATCAACGGACCTCTTAAGGGGACAAGATAGTTGGTCTTTCCATTCCAGGCCTTCTCAACTCATCTCAAGCCTATACAAGCACTTGAGCCATGAGTGAGGCATTCACTTATCTCTTGTTAATGTGTGTTTCTATCCAAAACCCCTAATTAATTATTAACATTTTCACTTGATTAAAAAACTTCCAATGAGTTACCCTGGGCACCACTTCTGGGTCCCAGCCCCCATTGAAAGCCACTCCCCCTAGAAATAGAATCCAAAAATCACTAATTGAGTAAGCCATTATGCAAAACATAAGGACCACATAGAAAATCACATAGAGCGGGGTATACATCATCTCGCACAAATCTTCATACTGAATCAACTTGCAAGTGCAAGACTAGAACCCACATCATCAAGAACAACATATCATGATATATCAACATGAGAGACAAGCATAAAGAAGCATTTTCCCCATCCTTTGGAAGACTTCAAATCTTTAATACAATGGCAACAAAACTTGATCTCAAAATCAACTTCAATCTCAAAATCAAACAATCACAAAGTCAAATCTTCTCAAAAGTCCAATTATCACAACCCAGTTCCCAACATTAACTCAAAACATTACTCCAAGACAATACATAAAACCCTTCATTTCAAAACCAACCACAAGAATAAGTCATAACTTCATAGGACCATTAAATTCACTATCATCTCAAACTTATAAAGAGAATTTAAAATAACCAAAGAAGTTAAATATCTCAATAAATATTTATCACATTCAGATTACATTCACCAACAAATCAAAATCAATAAACTTCAAAGTACAATTGAATCATCTACAATTTGTCTTTTCACCCGACAAGAAATCATTTTAAATCATCAAAGACTATATACCCATATCTTACTAATATTTCACTATGCTCATTATAAAATCGTTTAAAATAAAAGAAGTTATCAAAGCATAACAACAAATTACTTCTATTCTAAGTCATGATTTATAATCATTTCTTTAAATATACATAAACATAATTAGTCAATTAATATTTTATTAATACGTCCATTATAAAATCTTTTCGTTAAAGAACAATATATACCCACGTTCTAGCAAACACAACCCATTTGCTTCTACGTAAATCTATTCATATATACGTAGATTGGGCTAATCAAGGAAGTCTAAACCAGATGAGATAAGTGGTTGATGAGAATAGTTTGAATTAAAATTTTAAGCAATGGCTTGCTATCTCATCATTGCGCCCTTTGTTTGAGTAATTATAGTCAGGTTCATAAATTCATAATAGATCCTTAACTATATTATTACTTACCTCTTCCTAGTATTACTAAAATACGTTTTCTCCCTTACCAGAGATTTATATCATAAAGCTACTTTGAAACTAGACATCAATCTTCTTTTGGTTTTCAAGGTTTAAATAGCATAGATTTTTCTTTAAATACAAGAAAGATTTCAATTATCTACCCAGAACCTAGTCACAAGAGAAAACAATTGGGAAGATAATATTTGAGAGCTATTTGTATACTGAAGCAAACATTCAAGAATTTGATGTTTTGAATTGAGTCGGATAGGAAGCCTAAATACCCTCATTGACAAAGGATTCATGGAGATCATCTAAATCTCTACAACAATCTATTTTCATGTGTTGTAGATGTGACAAGTTGCCAACAGAGAGGTTATTTAAATCAAGACAAAATTTTAGTTTCAAGTGCTGTAGTTGTGATAGCTTGCCATAGGAATCAAACGGTATATTAAATCTATTCGCTCAACCATGTTCAAGCACTGCTGCTATGACAGGTTGCCAACTGAAACATGAAGGTTATTTAAATCATGTCAACATCTTATTTTATTTGTGCTGCAGCTATGATAGATTGTCAAAGGAATCAAAGAGGTTATTTAGACTTTTAAACCATTCTATGTTCAAGTGCGCAGCTGAGACAGGTGGCAAATGGAATCAGGAACTTTATTTAAACCTACACGCCCTACCCTATTCAGACGTTTCTGTTGTGACAATTTTCTAAAGGAATCAGAAAAGTATTTTGAACCTCTACAACCTACTCTGTTCAAATGCTGTAGCAATGGCGCAACTAGAGAGAGGGCATAGGAAATTAAATCCAATAATGAGTTGAGGCAACACAAAGTCACAAGCATAGAATATTGAGTACTCTAACCCATGAAAGTGGATCAAACAGCTACAGGATGACATAAGACATGCAAACCAGGTTGCAAATACCATGTGAGCGGTAACAGTGCATATGAA
>VDFB02000013.1:82707896-82789768 GCA_007258455.2 Sequoia sempervirens
GGATAATATATTTTTTATATTTTTTATATTATATATTAATAAAATATTAATATATATTTATTATATATATAATACATATTAATATATATAATATTTATTAATATATTATTATATATTAATATAAAATTAATATATAATAAATATATATCATATATCATAAGAAATAATAATTTTTAAAATTCAAATAATGGATATCTGTTATGAACAAATATTCGTTTTGTTCGTTATAGGTTATACACTTGGACAAGCAACAATATATATTCATATATATTATATATAATATAATATTACTGTATAATATAATATTATTGTATAATATAATATTACTGTATAATATAATATTATTGTATAATATAATATTACTGTATAATATAATATTACTGTATAATATAATATTACTATATAATATCTATATAATATATAAATTTATATAATAAATTAATATAATATTAATATATAATATATTAATATGTATTATATATCAATATATAATATGTATTATATATTATATATCAATATATAATATGTATTATATATTATATATCAATATATAATATGTATTATATATTATATATCAATACATCATATATAATATATATTATATATTATATATTAATATATAATAATTTAACATAGCATATTAATATATAATAAAAATATATATTATAAGACTAGATGTAACAGATATCCATTTTGAAACGAATATATGTTTTGTAAGTTATATAAAAAAACAAAAATGGGACTATTTTGAGTATTTCAATGATCCCTACATTCTTTCTATCATGAGATTCTCATGCTTTTTGTCTACATCAAATGAAATTCAGTTTTTCAAAGATTCTCTAACACTTTCTTTTGAATTCCAAACATTTGTGTGTGTTTTTTTGTTTGTGCAATGGGAAGTAGCAATCGGTGTAAGAGAAAAGGTAAAAGGAAACTTACCATATCAAATTGAAGCATATAGAGCAAAAGATAGAGAAATTCATAGGAAGAGAAGACAAGATATGCAAAATATTTAAATTGAAGCTTCTTCTGAACCATTAAAACTGAAGATGAAATAGAAATTGAAAATATGGAAATTGAAAATGAAAATGTGAACAACATTGAGATGAAAATATTGTTGAAAATGTTATTGAAAATGAAATTGTTGTTGGAAATGTTGAAAATGAAAATGTGGTTGAAAATGATTTTTTTATTGACAATGAAAATGTTGTTGAAAATGAAATTGTTATTGAAAATGTTGAAAATATTGAAAATAGTGAGAATGAAAATGAAAATGTTGATAATGAACCTTATGTAACACCTAATTACAAAAGAACCCCTAAATGGTTGTTTGAAATAGATGAGAACATAATTGATAATCTTGAAGGAAAAAGGTCACAACGAATAGTTCGTTTGTGGGCTACGAAAATGTTCATTGAATTCTTTTCTAATAAGACATTAACTGAACAATGTCAACTTTTTGTGCAATTATTTAAGATTTAAAAAATGAGACCAGTATTAAAAAAAAATTGAAGATTCGTCTCACAAAAAAATCGAAAAAAAAGTCTTATTGTAAAAAATCTTTTTAATGCTCTAACCTTTATTGGAAAGACTAGTAAGGAAAAAGATAAAAGGGCTTCTTGAATAGTGATCACAACCTCATTAGAAAGCCATCATTTTAGAAATGCTCGTTTAATTAGACAAACTTGTATTGATTTTAACTTAAATCGTAAAACATTGAATAGAGCACTCTCAAGAAGAGGGAGACTCAATAGTGCTCTTCAAAATAATACATGGTATTTTAGTGGGAGGCTTCCACATATTGATATAAAGCTAACCAATAAAGTAAAGATACAAATTGAAAAATATTGGAATTCTCACTCTAGAGTATCACCGAATGTAAAGGATGTTTTAAAGTTATGAGTTGGTAATCGAGATCATACACCACATCCTAAACATTTTTTGGAATGTAGCCAAACAATTTTGTCAAGAACATCCAAATTTGCAAATATCACAAAGGGATTTTGAGTCTTGCAAGCCATTTTTTTGTGTTCCTATTAAGGTTTGTAATACATGTTGTAAATACCATGTTTAGTTTTCAATGCATTATGAATTGTTATGCCATATTCATTCTACTATGCATACTAACGAAATGTTGCAAGAGTGTTATGCAGTGAAACTTCCCAACTCATCTAGGGAGTTGTTAGATTCATTTGTATGCATTAGAGATGACAGTTTCTTATTTTATAGAAATTATTGTTTAAATGAAATGTGTTTGCAATGTGGTGGTTTATCGAAGTTTGTATCATGCTTTCATGAGGGAAGCAATCATGATTTTGGTAACAAAATTGTTTAGAAAAAAATGTTTGAGACAATAAAAAACACATTGAAGAGTAGAGGTGAGGGTTCTAGATGCGAGTTGGTTGCAAGAGAGGTAAGTATTGCTGATTTTATTTCATATTTTAAGAAAAATATTTTCTATAAGTATGCAAGGCATAATCACAGGTCGCAGTGGTTGGATTGGAAATTCAGGATGTGTAAGGACTCTTTCCCCATTGGAACTATTGTATCTGTAGTTGATTTCTCTGAAAATTACACATTGCAAGCACAAAATGAAGTTCAATCACAATATTATAATTCTATTCAAATTGTTATTTTTGTCCACATAACATATATGCATGCCCCTGATATTACAAAAGAGGACATGAAGATAATTAGGGAGTACCATTTTTACATGAGTGATGCTAGATCTCATTCATCTAAGTTTGTAAAACATTATTTTGAAAAAAAATTGATTTCTTGCAGGAAAAAGGAATTGCAATGGTTCAACATCTGATTTGGTTAGATAACTACACAAGGAAATTCAAGAATGCTCACATGTTTTATTGGTTGAGCAGGATACATATAGAGAGGGGTGTACCACATATTTGGAGTTTTTTCAAAGCTGGGAATGGAAGAGGCAATCATGATGACAAAAGTGCATGTGTGAAGAGAGATTTGGTTAAGGAAGAAATGAAGTTTAGAGGTCATGCACCATTCAGTGATGCACATTCTATTGTGGATTGTGTACTTATGCACTATCATGAGGAGGGACACCTGATTCACAAGTGTGTAGGTTCTTTTGGTTGGTTGAGGAGGGCATAGTGGGAGACAAAATGGAATGTCAAAAAATTAGAGATTCTTCAAAGATGCATTCATTTCAAAGCTGAGATGCGAATGCATGGACCATATGGACATGAGAGATGGCTTGTTTTTGTTAGAATTGTATTCAGTGTGATTGGGATCAGTGAGAGTCAAGTGATTGGGTAGCTACTTGGATTCCATTGTACCTAACCCCTTTATGTGTAGCACAATCCTCATTAGAAGATGTAATGGAAAGTTCACTTGACTACAATCATCTTTAAGATCTTGTACAGCCAGGACATGTCTATGTATTTGTAGCACTACAAGGGAATGAAGAGGGATTCGACTATTGGTTGGTATGATGTGTACAGAGAAAGAAAAATCGAACAGAACTGGTGACAGATGATGATGGGTTCATGTATCCTACAGGTTTAGTTTTTGTTTTTTAAACTTTGTTGCATTACCATTTCATCATTATTTAGGTCATTTAGATGAAATATAGATTTGTTATTTTAGGTATATTTAGATGTTGATAAAAAACTTATGATCATATAGGTTCGGTTGTTGTTTCTGGAACTTGGTTGTGAACATATATGATTAGAAAGAATGACATACCTATATTTGAAGACTATGAGAAATAAAAAACCATTCTCATGTATTTGTGCCTTGTTATAGCAACAAATGATAAGTTATTGAAACATCATGCTAGACAAAAAACAAAAAAACTATGGACAATTAGTAAAAACCATTCTCATGTATTTGCACCTTGTTATAGCAACAAATGTTAAGTTATTGAAACTTCATGCTAGACAAAAAACAAAAAAAACTATGGACAATTAGTAGTGCTAATCATGAAGATTACTGGAAACTCTGAAGGTAAGAGATGACCCTTCAAGCATGTGCTTGAGTAGTGGATCATTTGTTGTATGGGACAGGTATGCTATTGTTCATCACATTTTAATATTGTTTATCTATTAAGGTTCATATAGATTTGTTAGTCTAAGCATCTTTTCTATTGTGACCATATATATTTCTCATTCAAAGTATATTGCAATTTTCTTGGCATGATTAATCATGGAGTTGTTGCAACAATAGCCAACTCTGATCCTTTGAAAGAGGTATGCAACATATTAGAATAATATAGATTTCTTATTCTAAGCATCTTTTCTAGTTTGCATTACCATTTCATTATCATTTAGGTTGATTAGAACAATATAGATTTGCTATTCTAAGCATATTTTCTAATTTTCATTACCAATTCATCATCATTCAAGTTGTTTAGAATAATATAGATTTGTTAGTCTAAGCATCTTTTCTATTGTGACCATATAGATTTTTCATTCGAAGTATATTGCGATGTTCTTGTCACGATTGATCATGGAGCTACTACAACAATAACCAGCTCTGATCCTTTGGCAAAGGTATGTGATATATTAGAATAATATAGATTGGTTATTGTAAGCATATTTTATAGTTTGCATTACCATTTCATCATCAATTAGGTAGTTTAGAATAATATAGATTTGTTATTCTAAGCATATTTTCTAGTTTGCATTACCATTTCATCATCACTTAGGTTGTTTAGAATAATATAGATTTGTTATTCTAAGCATATTTTCTATTGTATGTAGTTTAATTACCACCTTGATGGTTTGTATAGGTGTTTTTCACTCCAGAACATCAGCATGCTACTATTGTGGAAGATTGTGCGGACGGTGAAGGCAATGCTTGATCTATTTCCTTCTATTGAGAAATGACTATGTATTAGGGTAATTTTTTGTATGCCTATGTGGCATTTTGTAAATCCCATATTTGAAAGAAATTATTGAATGATAATATCATGGATATTGTGTATACTTTACGTGTATTCAAGTGTATATTTTACAACTTCTGTGTATACTTTGTCACTTATGAGTATTCCAATGTATACTTTACGACCTATGTGTTTTCATGCATATACTTTGTATTCATGTGTGTATTTAATGACTTAAGTGTATTTGAGAAAATGAATCACTTTTTCACTTACTCACAAGGAACAAAATGAACCCTAAACCCCTTTGTACCTTTACATCGCATCCATCTAACCCTTTTTCCATCAATTGAAAACTCGACACCACAAACAAACACCTTAGAGATATCAAAAACTAAAAGAGGTTATTGTAGAGGGGCCCTACATGATCTCATAAACTCAGATGAATTATTTTTAGCTGACATGGTTTCTGAGTAATAGCCCATCAAAGATTATTGTCTTTTAGCACTTTGGACTCTTAAGGGAAATCACCAATCCAATGTAGCTCAAATTGGTTCAGCATGTTTAGGTGCAAAAGAGGACCATTCCTAGTGTAAACATGCCCATCTAGACATGTTGGATCAGTCCACTTGGTTGTATGAGTTACAGAATGAAAGTTGCATCACTTTGCAACTTTACATTGTTTGCATTTGACAACTTTTTCCTCAACTCAAAACTCGTCACCATAGAAAAACACCTCCGCAATAGAAAAAACTAAGAGAGGTTATTTTAGAGGGTCCCAACATGATCCTATAGCCTAAGATGAAGATTCTGTAATCATCACAATTTCTAAGAAATAGCCCTTCAAAAACTGTTGTCTTTAGCACTTTGAACTCTTAAGGGAAATCGTCAGTCCAATGTAGCTTGGAGTGGTTCAACATGTTTGGGTGCAAAATAAGACCATGCCTAGTGTAAATGTACCCATTCAAACATGTTGGAATAATCTGTTTGGTCGTACAAGTTGCAGAATGAAAGTTACAGCACTTTGTAACTTTACATTGCTTGCATTTGATAACTTTTTCCTCACTAAAAACTCATCACCATGGGAAAATGCCTCTAACATAAAAAAAAAAACCAAGAGGCTTTATTGTAGAGGGTCTAAAAATGATCCCATATCCTCAAACAGAGAGTCTGTAAACATCATGGTTTTTGAGAAATAGCCCTTCAAAGATTGTTGTCTTTTAGCACTTTGGATTCTTAAAGGAAATCGTTAGTCCAGTGTAGCTCATAGTGATTCAACATGTTTGGGTGCAAAATAGGACATGCCTAGCATAAACACACCCACCCAAATGTGTTGGAACAATTTTTTTAGTTGTACGAGTTGCAAAACGAAAGTTGCACCACTTTGCAACTTTACACGGCTTGCATTTGACAACTTTTTTCTCAACTAAAAACTCGTCACTACAGGAAAAATCCTCAAAGATAGCAGAAACCAAGAGAGGTTATTGTAGAGGGTCCCAAAACAATCCCACATCCTCAGATAGAGGGTTTGTAAGCATCACAATTTTCAAGAAATAACCCTTCAAAGATTATTTTTTTTAGCACTTTGGACTCTTAAGGGAAATCATCGGTCCAATGTAGCTCAAAGTGATTCAACATGTTTGGGTGCAAAAGAGGACCATTCCTAGTGTAAATGTACCCATTCAAACATGTTGGAATAGTTTGTTTGGTCTTATGAGTTGCAAAACAAAAGTTGCATCATTTTGCGACTTTACACTACGTACATTTGACAATTTTTTCCTCAATTGAAAACTCAACACCACGGGAAAATTCTGCCAACATAGAAAAATCTAAGAGAGGTTACTGTAGAGAGTCCCAACACAATCCCATAGCCTCATATGAAGAGTCTGTAAGTGTCACGGTTTCCAATAAATAGCCCTTCAAAGATTGTTGTCTTTTAGCACTTTATACTCTTAAGGGAAATTGTCAGTCCAATGTAGCTCGGAGTGGTTTAGCATGTTTAGGTGCAAAAAAGGACCATTCCTAGTGTAAATGTACCTATCTAGATGTGTTGGAACAATTTTTTTTAGTCATACGAGTTGCAAAATGAAAGTTACACCACTTTGCAACTTTACATTACTTGCATTTGACAACTTTTTCCTCAATTAAAAACTCATCACCATGGGAAAACACCTCTAAGATAGCAAAAACTAAGAGAGGCTATTGTAGAGAGTCCCAACATGATCCCATAGCCTCAAATAAAGAGTCTGTAAGTGTCATAGTTTCTGAGAAATTTCCCTTCAAAGATTGCTGCCTTTTAGCACTTTTGACTCTTAAGGAAATTCGTCGATCCAATGTAGCTCGGAGTGATTCAACATGTTTGGGTGCAAAATAGGACCATGCATAGTTTAAATGCACCCATCTAGACATGTTGGAATAGTCATTTGGTTGTACGAGTTGTAGAATGAAAGTTGCACCACTTTGCAACTTTACACTACTTGCATTTGACAACTTTTTCCTTAACTAAAAACTCGTCACCATGGGAAAATGCCTCCAAGATAGAAAAAATTGAGAGAGGTTATTGAAAAAATTCTCAACACAATTTCATAGCCTCATACAAAGAGTATGTAAGCATCATGGTTTCTGGGTAATATCCCATCAAATATTGCTACATTTTTGCACTTTGGACTCTTAAGGGAAATCGCTGGTCCAATGTACCTCAAAGTGATTTGACATGTTTGGTTGCAAAAGAGGACCATTCCTAGCATAAACATACCCATATAGTATGCCTAGTTTTCTTATTAATGCATTATGGTTAGCAACATTCATTGTTGTGCATTACGATAATACAAATTGCATGTCAAAGGTCAACTAACATGCATGTCATGGAGTTGTATTTGGTTTGTTTAATGGTAGTATCACACTCATTTGGTTTGTTTAATGGTTTCATAATGTTTGAGTGATGCCTTAATTGTTGATTGTGATTATTGTATAGATTTCACATGAACAATCTAATGAACATGTATCTTGTTCAATTGTAAGGACTTTGTTTGAAGGTTGCATCAAACCCCTATGGTTGAAAGATAGTGACTCTTATTCAAGATGATTTTATACCTTTTACATGTTATTAATATTGAATTAACATTAACTAACATTGATTTGTGTCAAGATTATTATATTACTTTCAAATGAACATTGTAATATGACATATATTTCATTAAGTTGTATCCATTTTTCATTAATTTTAACTTCTTTTGAAAATCAACTACCCACTTCATTACACAAGTTCAAAAAACAAAATAATTTCAAATGTAAATTCATTCAACAGAGCTTGAAATCATGGGTATTCTCAAATTTAGTGTTTGATAAAAATACATTGATAGACATGTATGAAAAATATGGTACAATAGAAAATGAAATGAATTGTTTGAAAAAACTCCTAAAACAAATATGGTCTCATGGAATGTAATGTATGTGAACCTTACTATGAATGAACTCTAACATAGATGGATTACCAATTGTAATTCATAAGTTCTATTAAAATGCAATTTCATTAATCTATAACATACATTATCAATTATAACTTTAAACCATTCTAAGATAATTATACATTCCATTTTTAAAATTCAAAGTAGAAAGACATGCACATGAGCAACAAATTAGATCGAATATCAATTCTTATATATCAAACTATCGAATAATTATGTTTGTGCATATACAAAATTGGCATATGCCTACTCAAACAAGTTTTACAAAATGTGGCATATATGCCATCTCAAGATCTATCAAACCCTAAGTACATATCAATCTATATCATATCCTAATCATGTGTTGGACCATCAAAATCAAGCCTCCTTGAAGAAGTTAGTTTCTCTGAAGTTTCCTGCACGATAAAAATTCAAACCATAAATTAGATTAATTATGTGAATGGTTGACAAGATAGACTAGTAAATAAAAACTTATATACCATCATTTATAAATTATGAATTTAACATCAAAATTAATATACATGTACTATATTATATCAATAATGCAATTCTTGTTTACCTCAGGTCTTTCTTTCTTTTCTGCAAGATGGTCTACATATGATTGTCCCTTAGGATGATTGGGAGTCCTTGTATAATGTAATTGTCACACACTCGTCACAGTGTTGAGTCGAGTAGAGGACTATAACAGATAAAATAAAAATGATACAAATTAACATATAGTTGTTGACAAATAATCATATCTACTAAACACATATCTACTCCTATCCAAACGTAAATATCTGCAATATAAAATACACATACCTACTATGATGCTATGACACTAGATTGGCTCATAGTGGATGAATCAACTAAGATGGTTTCCTATATAAAAAATGACAAGAATGTAACACAATTTAAATGCACATGCACATATAATCATAATGTCGAGAATAAAAATATATATATACCTATTGTGCAACTTCATCCAATGGGTTAGACCCAGTCAACAAGGTTGTATAAGAACAAGGTTGCTACATAAAAAGACAAGATTACATTAGACTATCAATATATGTAGTACATGTATTTAAACATAATAGATTTCCAAAATTAGCATATAAAATGACAATTTAAATAATACCGTATACTGATTCTCTAGGGAAAATGAAATGACAGTATACGTAGCCTCTTGCACTTGCGACAACTACTCCTCTGTCAACAACTGTTAAAGATTCCAGCATATAAACATATATTAGTACAAATATCTCTCATAAAATATGAAAGAATTTACATAAAACACACTATGAAATTACTTTAAATCTTACCAGTCCTCCCATATCATCCTTTCCAATCAGTGTATCTCCTACAAATGGTCCACTGTGTGCTCTATCAACTCCTACATCCGACATATCATGAATCTCATAGTCGGATGTGTCTATGGAAGCCTCATTTGACTGTCAGAGAGGACCCAAACATAAATTTTTGCACGGCATGCAACGATGAGGCACGCAAATATGCCCCAAAGAGGACAATGTACTAGTGGGAGCCAATGATGGTGTACCAGTGAGAGTTGATGCAGCAAGTGCACCACCATCATGTTGGGATGTATCAAGTGCAACACCATCGTGATGGGATGCATTGTCAAATGGTTGTGCAACAGATGGCTCTGCATGACCAAATGATCACTCAATGAATGTAAGGCATAAATTCTTGAAGTCCCTCCATCTACAACAATCTCAAGGTAAGGTAGTGGAGTTGGAGCAACAATTGGCAAAGCAAGACAAACTAGGGTGACTTGGCATGCTCTAGGTTTATCCTGTGGCATCCCTCTACCAACACCCTGGAAATATCGCACGTCAAAGTAATTGACATGCTTCCCTAGCACAAAATCATCATATAATTTTCATAGGAAACATTGAGGGACATCAAGATTGTTTTTGGGTGGTTTATCTAAAACCATCCACCAACGTCTCAAGAAATTATCTAATATGCCTCTAAGGGTGCACCATTTAATTAAAAAATTTGGTTTATGCACATTAATAGGTTGTCTTTTTCTATGATTGATGAATAACTGGGCTAATTGGGCTTTCTCAATATCAAGTTCCTTCACCTCATCATATGATAACCCATCAACATAAAATTGTCTTTGTTCCTCTCACCACTGTGCAAATCTATTATGTTGAGTTTCCAAAGTTTCAACATTTGCAATGATTGTTTCCAAAGTGTTTTTCATGTTTGATAGCTTAGTGAGTGTCTCATAGATTCGACATACATTTCTCAATTGATCTAAATTTCTATGAATAGATTCATGTATTGTTGGAACGTTTTGGTTTGAAAACAACAGTTTCGATGAAGGAGGATTTGGAGGGTTTTCATCTTGTCCGGGATTAGGGTTTTCATCTTGTGCAGGGTTAGGGTTTTCATCTTGTGCAAGGTTAGGGTTTTCATGTTGATCCATTTTAAGCCTAATAATTGATAAAAAGAAAATTCAAAATTAACAATGATTTTAATGCAATAAAAAACCTATCAAACTTACCCTATTTTTTACTAAAATTCAAAAAAAATAATGCAAAAAGAATATAAATTGAATAAATACATAAAAATCCAAACATACCTTTGAAATTTGATTGATTTTGAGCAAATTGATCCCCTACGAATGGATATCCGAGTTGGAGAGCAAAATAACCCGTGCACAATGAGCTAAATATGAACTCTTGGATTTTTCTTTTTTAATTTATAACATAGCAAACAGATATTTGATTGTTGTCTTATACTTTTTTTAATATATGGTTGGGTTCGGGACCTAACCATATATAAATTGGCAACATTTTTTTCAAATGTATCATATAAAAATATAAAATATATATTATATTATATTATAATATAATATATACATATATATTATAAATAATATAGTATATAATATATATAATAAATATTATATATATTATATAATAGTATATGTTATTTATAATATATATATATATATATATATATATATTATACTATAATATAATATAATATAATATTATATAATAATATTATATTATATTATATTACATAATATTTTATATATATTATATTATAATATAATATAATATAATATGTAATATAATAAGTATTGTATTATTATATAATATTATAATATAAAATAATATAATATTATTATAAAATATTATATTATTATAAAATAATAATATATTTATATTATTATATAATAATAATATATTATACAATATGAGCACTCAGTTTTTTTTTAATTTACAATAAAGGAAACATATATTTGTTTCATGTTTTATATTTTTTTAATATATGGTCGGGTTCGGGACCCGACCATATATTAATTGGTGGCATTTTTTTTCAAATGTATAATATAAAAATATAATATACACTATATTATGTATAATATATATTATATTATATTATAATATTAGTATATAATATTATATAATAATATAATAAATTTAATAATATATTTAATATATAATATTTAATATTATATAAATATTATAATAAAATATAATATTATAATATATTAAATATATTATTATATAATATTAAATTAATAAACATTATATTAATATTTTTTAATTTAATTTTGTATATGATAAATATATTAAAAAATTATTATAACATATAAAATAAAAAATTGATCAGGTCGGACCAAACGGAATTAAAAATTATGATTTAAACTAAAGGGATATCCATTTAGAAATGGATATTCATTTCAAGATGGAAATGGATATCCGTTTCAAGATGGAAATGGATATCCATTTCGATTTGGTATTATTACCAAACCAAAATGGATATTGTACCTAATCCTACAAAAAGTCAAAGGTGGAAATTTTGTGTTTTTGGACATGTTAAAAACTTTTCACATCGCCACTTTTTGGACCCCCATGATCTTGCACAAACCCACTTTCAAACTCAAGATATTTTTTTTTTTAAACCAAAAAAGAAATTATCTAACAAACTTGTGGGTTAGCCCAAATCCAACTACAAGTGTGAAGCATAATAGGGTTTTCTATTGCATGGTAACAAAATAAATAAATTTATAGGTTTTTATCTTCTCAAAGGTTCAAGTTGTTTTTCCTCTTATTCATTAACAAATTTCATTTAATTATAGTTTATGTTCTACATGTATCTTTTTGTTTTGCAAACTACAACATTCTTATTGTGCAATATTTTATTCCTATATAGCTCCTAAACATGGAGCTACAATTGAACAGACTCTCACATTTATGGAGGCATCCTAAGTACTAATTTTTTATAGAACCTACTAAAACATCTTTGGTATAATTATATAGAAAACCCAATAAGTTGTATAGGTTATTCAAGTCTTCATGCCTCAATGAGTGCCTATGCCTTAATTGATTGCATACATTAAC
Source organism: Sequoia sempervirens (assembly GCA_007258455.2). NCBI lineage: Eukaryota > Viridiplantae > Streptophyta > Pinopsida > Cupressales > Cupressaceae > Sequoia > Sequoia sempervirens. The sequence continues at coordinate 82,720,580 of VDFB02000013.1, forward strand.
AACCCAGCATTTCATACCCTTAATTATGTATTTCTCATTAACTATAATTTAAGTTTTTTATGTATTTTTATCTCCCTATTTCAACTATTAGATGACGGAAGTTTAGTTAATGGTTAAACTTTTATATTCTTGTAGTGTTGAAAAAGTAACCCTTTTTCATGCTTAGTTTGGGAATGAGTAATTAATGATAAAATAGACTTTTAATTATGCCTTATTTAGGGTGTTGTAAAAAAATTTCTTACACTTTCACACTAATCTAGGGCTTTATTAATTAATTGAGGTTAATAAGAGCTTAATTGGCCCCTTAAATTCAAATCCAAGCCCTATTTAGTGCATTTTCTAAAGGATATATCCTGACACTCATTAATAATGTTGCATAACACTTAAATTGGAAAGGTTTGAGTTCTAGGATAGTGACCTAGGACCCATTCACCACCTAGAAAATGGGTACCCACTATGTTCAAGGACCGCCTTTCTACATATTATTTCACCTCCCTGAAACTTGTTCTTAGAAAACTATGTTAGGACCCATTCAGCTAAAGTGGCGAATGGGTCCTTCTTACTTAGGAAAGCCCTTTTTAAACTTATTTCTAGTGAGATTTTAATTATTTTCAATCCTAGATCTGATGTTGGCTTTTGTTATTTGAATTTCAGAATAAAATCTTAAGATAAGTATAAATATAAGGCTATTTCACATAGTTTCACCTAGCAAGTTTACAAGCAACCTTAAAGTTATCGTCACTTTCACAAGAGTATTTTCAAGGAATTCAAGGGTAGATTAATGAAATTTATTGCAGCAATTTAAGATCATAGCATCATGTAAAAGGCATAGTACATCATGCATGTGGTTGAGCTAATGTTATGATGTAGTATTCAAAATCCAAGTTAAGCATTCTTTCATATCTAATTCAAGATCGAGATCTACCTTCTACATGGCCACTTCATGTTAGATTGTTGATTTAAATTCCAAGACATCATCCAAAGTATTATTGTTTCATGTTTCAGGTTTCATGTTCATGTTTTATTATTTCATTACAAGGTTTGATTACCTAAAAGGGATTTGACCAAGGAAAACCCATATTCCCTAACAATCAACAAGTTTTTCTCCTCTTTGATGTGTGATTGCAAGTTTTAGGTTGAAGATCAAGTGGAGAACAAGATTGAATCAAATTTTTCAAAGTTTTAAAGTTGCAAAGTTGTCATCTTTGTTGCAAGATCACAAAAAGAGCTCTATAGAATTAATTTTAAACTTTCGAGAGCTTGTCACCTAGAAGCTAGAAGTACAAAAATTGAAGAACAAAACCCATAAATCAATTTTTAGAAACCCTAGAAGGGACCCATTTGCCACCTTGGGTGAATGAGTCCTCAGTGACCCTCAAAACAACACTCTTTCAGTAAGGTACACTTTGTGTTATCCTCTTAAAACCTCCCTTATTGTTATAATATTTAGCATTGGTTTCTAATTGTTATTTATGCATTTTACCCCTCATAATTGAATGAAACTTTAGAAAAACCTAGTGTTTTATCATCTTGTTAATTCATTTTGATAAACCCTATTTTTCTTTGTTTCATTTTGGTGAACCTAACTTATTAAACATTGTAGTTTTCTGAGTTTGGAGTCTTTCTTTTAATCTTAGATTAGATCTTGCATTAATTTGAATTTATTTACATTAAACTAGATCTCATTTAGGGTGTCTTACTTTGCATTCAAATTTGCATCTCATCTAGGGTTTTAGAATTGCATTTTTTGCATCCTTTAAATTTGAAAAATACAAAAAAAAAAAGTCATCCATATTGCATATCCTCTAGATCAATATAAATCTACATTTGAAAATTAAAACAAAATTTCATTTCAAAATAGGTCTTTGCATTCATCATTTTATCACCTTTTCAACTTGCATTTCATAGTACATTTGCAATAATCTGAAGCTGAAAATTACTGTTACGGACTTGAATCTAAAACTCATTGGAAAAATCCTAAAAATCAGTTAAAAATAGTTCAAACACCCTAATGTAGGACCCATTCTTCCAAGGTGGTGAATGAGTCCTTGATCAGGTGTTGATCTAAATTTTCTAGAATTTGAAACCTTTGTTTTATACTTTTGTTTGTTGTTGTTACATCTCTGTTTCAGTTTTATGATTTTCTATTTCATCAAATTCATTAAATCAAGCTTAATTTGATTCATTTAGTGCATTTTCAAAATTCAAAATTGCATTTACAGCATTTCATTTTCAAATTGGAACATTGTGTAATTAGTAAATTACCTTGTTCTAAGTCTAAAAATCTAAAAAATGGATGTGTTTTAGCAATGTGTGGAATTTTTTGTTCTCTTTGGTTGATGTTTCAAGTTATGTTTTTGGTAATTACCCTAATGCAATTGATCCTACTCATTCTCACACAACTCCTAATGAGTGTCCTTGTGAAGTTGACATCATTGGAGAAGATGATGCTAGCATGAATGAATTATTCATAAATGATTTCCTTAACAACCTTGAGAATAATGATTTATTTTACCCTTCCATGAAACAACCAACATAACTTGAGACATTTGGTCTTTTACATCCTAAAATTGAGTCACAAACTAAGCCTAAACTTCCAAATCAGTGAACCTAGTTCCTCTACTCAAGTTCCTAGTCATTCATCTTATGTTAGGAAAGTGACCAACACTCCGATCAACCTTGAAGAGACTTATGGCCAAGGCTTTAATATTTTAACCAACCAAGGATGTGACATAACTAATGAGCATGAAATTCATAAACTTTTAGAGAAAATTCCTATTGAACAAACAAAAGTGATAGGATATCAAGATCCTCCTCTTGACATAAGTGTCCTCCTTCCTAAATAACAACTAATGCCTAACAAAGATGATAAGGTCATTTCAGGTCCTCCTACTCTATATCCACCTAGAGAAGTTGGTGAAGCTAACAAGCAATGAAGGCCTTACAAACTAAAGAAATTATAATTCCCTTGTCTGCCATCTGAAATTGAAAGAACTTTACACATACTTCTAAGTCAAGGAATTATTACATTACCACCCATGAGAGAAAATCAACATCCAAATCCTAAGAACACAAACACATCTCATTGTAGATATCATAGTTTTTGGACATAGTACCAATGAATGCCATGCTTTAAAACAAATCTTCAAAAAAATTGATATAATAGAAATGTCCCTTAAAAGTGACACCCTTTCACTCCTTGCCATGTAATAGTTGTAGGATCATAACATTCTCAATATTAAATTCTTTACATTCATTTCAAATCATTTCAAAATGCAAGGAGCTCTTTTTCATCACCTACCTTGGCCCATTCTTGTCTTGCACTCAGTGGAGGAAATAATTAGATAGCCTTGTCCTAGTACCACACTGGATGTTGTCCCTTTGGCTAGTTGTGCACCTTCCTTTTATACAAACCAAGATTGGGATACAAATGACCTACTATAGGTTGACTCACATGTGCCTTACTAGTCTTCAACTTTGATTGCTTTTTCGTGTTTCTTTATGTGATTGCATGTGTACAATGTGATCCCTTGTGATGTTTGGTTGATGTCTCTTTTGCTTTTTGTGCATTCCTCTATATGTATCTTACATTCTTCTCTATATTGTAAACACATTTACCTTTCTCACTTGTCTTGTGTTTTCCTTTTTGAGAGGATGCAAGGTGTCAAGACATTTAGGTCTCTTCCATGTTGACCCGAAGGCTTTTTTCTTTATTTTTTCTCTCTTTGTGTCATTTTTTTAGTTCTATGAGTATTTGGGGAATGATGATAGTTATGAGCTCTTAAAAAACATTGTCACAAAGACATACTGATTCTGAACCCATAGATCCCTTATGTATTTTTGGGGGAAACCCCTTCCTTTTTCATGACAGCTTTATTTCGGAAACATATGACTTAGCATAGGGTTTTTTGAGGAAAGATCTCATTTCTTAGTAGAAAACATTAGCTAATTTAAAGAAGTTGCTCATAGCAATGGTGCTAGCAACCACTTTAAAGTAGGGGCATACATCAATGAAATATTTCAAAATTTTGCATAGTTCATGGCATGATTTTATTTTTTCTTGTGACATGACCTTTTCTTTGTGATGTCATTTGGTTTGAAATACTCCAAGAGTGCGATTTTTTAATCATATGATTTCCCTTAGTGGCATGATGGGAACAAGGCATCCCATAAGTGGAGATCTAATATTCTTGACTTTTCCTCTCTTGGAGACATTAGGCACAATGTTCCCTAAGAAGAAGACCTTACATGAATGAAGAAAAATCCCCTTTAACAAAAACCTATAGACATAACATTAAAAAGCATTCATAAGTACATAACATTTTGGTGCCTTATCGATGTGGTCAAGAGGATAACTTCAATATGGTATGTGTTGGAATTATTTCCTCAATCTCACAATCTGAAACCTCTGAGAAAGCATGGTAGCTATGACATTCTTGTTGTCTGGTCGACTGGCAATTTAATAACCTTGTGTTTTGCTCATGTCATTGAGACAAAGTTGATGTCTTGCCGAATGAATTCTATCTTTGTGACCTCTTGTGTTTGGTATCACCTTGTGACGAGTAAAGAACTCTAGCCGATAGATTGCTCTTATCAGGTGTTGGGGAGACTCATGGTGACTAATGTTTTCGGGGAGACCTTTGGCTGAAAGGCTTACTTCAATGTGATGTCCCATCGATAGGGGTGAGTCTCGCTGATGGGTATACATTTGGAGTCTTCACGGTAACACAAAAACTTCAGCGTGAAGTCTTGGAAACTGGGAAATGTCTGGCCAACAGGTTGGTCTCTAGCAGATGTCGAGGATACCTATGGTGAAAGAAGTCTTCAGTGTAACCTAAGGTTTCGATAGGATCTTTTGGAGATAGGGAGATGTCTCACCGACAGCTATATACATTCATCGGGGTAACTAAAAGAGTTCATTATGAACTCTTGGCGACAGATGTTGGTCTTTCCAATGTTGAGGGGTCTTCAGTATAACTCCTAGTGAAGGATGAGTTCTATATGACTTGAACAATTGGTATGAAGTCCCAACGACTGATGGAAAGTCTCATTGACAGTATGCACTCAGAGTAACACATGAAGGCTCAGTGTGATGTCTTGACGAAAGCAATAAGTCTGGCCGATAGTAAAAGGTCTTTGGGATGACATGTTGTGCTCGGTGGGATGTCTTGGTGAAAGATGAATGTCTTGCCGACTGTCGGGTGCTTCGGTGAAACTTGAGGAGACTCGGTATAACCTCTTGGCAATAGTTGGATGTCTTAGCGATAGTGTTGGCAGATGAGTTCAACTGGAGGTCAGTGAGAGGTCTCATCGATCATGTTGATGAGGAGACTCTTGCCAATAGATGTATGCTGATAGGAATACAATAGGTTTTAGTATGACTTGAAGGCTCGATGTGATCTCCTAGTGATAGTGATAATCTCACCGATGTGCATGCTGAGGTCAAAGCAACTTGTAAGCTCAATGGAACCTCTTGCTGATGGAGACGACTCTTAGTGACAATGTGTAAATAGGTCTTGTGGCATCGAGGAGACACTTCTTGTGTCTCACCAACATGTGACACAAGTTGATCATTGTTGACCGAGTGAAGACTGTCCGACGTGGTGCAATGTGGACCAATTTAAGAAAGCAGAATGTGAATTATTTGTTGTGAAACCATTGCAACCGTTTCTGTGTGGAAAGGGAAAACTCTACACGAGGAAGTGGAAACATCTTTGTTATGATGATGATGTTGAGCTGGAGATTTCCTTCTAACTGTTGAAAACAAATGCATATATGTATGCATTGGACGTTCTAAAGAGAAGGAAGTTGATAAGCCAGAGAGCTAGAAAGTTGAAGAGCTGACAAGATGTGAAGGCCGAGAGGCTGGTCTGATGGCCAAGGGCCTTAAGGCATAAACAAAGGAGTAGAGAGAGCTCCTTATCATGAAGCATGTTTTTTATTTCTCTTATGTTGATTTGCACTGTATATGTGATGGTATTGTAACAGTGCAAAGATTGTTTAGTTTGAGAGGGTGATTAGAAACTATACAAGGAGATCTATTGCTACCAATTGTATCCAGAATAAACAAGATGTAATCTCTGAAAGGATAAGAGCCTGAAACTGTATTGTAACTTTTTGTTGCTGAATAATACAATGGCTTGAACTTTGGAGAGTGGGATTTTTTTTCGCGAAAGGGTTTTCCCCACGTAAAATCTTTGTGTTTTGTTTTCTATAGTATCTTTCATTTGTGTTGTTGCTTGTTGTTGAATTTACATGTGTTTCTCTTAGAAGGATTGTTGTGGGAAATAAACTATGTCTGTTTCCACTTTAGGACATAGTTGTATGTATCTTTGAGGTAACCTGATCAAAATTAAAGTTACCGAAGGCACTACTATTTGGAGTTTTCATTAGATGCGCTCCATTTTTCCCTTACAGTATGCTAGGCTAATATGATTCTCTCATTTGCCACCTCATTGGGATAACTCACCTAGTGGAAATATTTGGTGTTCCACTACCCTAGAGTGAGCATGCATGTTATAGAAAAATAGCCTAGATGTGTTCCACATCGTGTTGGACAGTTGAAGCTTGATCCTTTTTCTTGGACAATTAGCCACGTTCCACATCGTGTTGCAATGTTCAAAACTTGATCTTTTTTTCCCTATTCTTGGTCTTTAATAGGGTATGACTATGTATCTTTTTTATTTTTGCATACATAAGCATCTTTAATGTCTACTTTAGAGTGATTTTTCATGGGGAAAACTCTCCCTAAAGTGGGGGGAAAATGTAGCATTGAAAAAAGTAACATGTTTTCATGTTTAGTTTGGGAATGAGTAATTAATAATAAAATAGGCTTAATTATTCCTTATTTAGGGTGTTGTAAATTGTTTTCTTACACTTTCACACTAATCTATGGATTTATTAATTAATTGAGGTTAATTAGAGCTTAATTTTCCTCTTAAATTCAAATCCAAACCCTATTTAGTGCATTTTTTGAAGGATCTATCTTGACACTCATTAATAATGTTGAATAACACTTAATTTGTCAAGGTTTGTGTCCTAGATAGTGACCTAGGACCCATTAGTCACTTGGAAAATAGGTCCCCATTATGTCCTAGGACCCCCTTTTGACATATTATTTCACATCCCTGAAACTTGGTCCTAGAAAACTGTGCTAGGGCCCATTTTTCTAAGGTGGTGGATGGGTCCTCCTTAGTTAGGAAACCCCTTTCTAAACTTATTTATGGTGGGATTTTAATGATTTTAAATCCTAGATCTGATGTTGAGCTTGTGGACATCAAAATCTGCAAAGTGTGGTTATAAATCTAACAATAAAATATGCAAAATCGTTAGTATTTCAACAACAAATCAAGATATTCAACATCCTTATGAAATAATACATCATGTTCAAAATGCAAACAAATGACAAAGGATCTAAAGCATAAGCATAAGAAAACATGATGTAAACTATCTCATATTGGATTGGTGTCACATGTGCTAGTGACCCTTTCCCAATCCTTGATCAATAAGCTTAGATGATGAAATTGCTATAGATGATGGAGATGATAAATGGACAAGATAAGTTCTCAAAGAGAATGACCTTGCATGAAGTTGTGGAGATTGTGAAGATTGTGAAGATTGTGAAGATTGTGAAGGATTTGCTTGAGGATGAAGCTGCTATTTAAAGATTTTCAAAATGCCAAGTGTTGAAGATGGACCAATGTGGGATCAAAGACAAGCCAATGAGTTAAGGACACTTGTCATCATGTGATTAGTTGATGCATGTGCAAGATTTGGGAAGAGTGCCCAAGAGGGGGAAAATTTGAATTCAAATTTTGCCATAAATGCTGAGAGGGGGACAAGGAAAAACAACAATAAATGCCCTGTTTGACTTGTCATGTTGAGGGAAAATGAGTTTTAATAAATCAATAAAATTGATTTATTGTGCAAGTGGCTAGATCTAGATAATGCAAGTGGGATGGGATTAGCATTAGATTAGGATTAGATGATGATCATGCTGATTAATGCTGATTAGATGATTGACTTTCAAGACTTAAATACTTGATTTATTTAAATCAGAAAAGGATGGAAAATGATTTAAGATTTGATTTAAATGGCTTTTTGATTTATTTAATTAAATGGATAATGCAGGATGAAGGTTGAATGATAAGGATTTATTTGATAAATGAACTTATTTAATGAATGGATGAAAGTGATGAATTTGCCTAATGTAAGAGCTAATTTGACCGAATCTGATCGAATGCATAATGTGAATTTTGCATGTCTACATTTTTCCCCTCTTTGAAGCAATGTACTTGTTGCATTGGTTCAAAGAATAAACTTGCCGCGGATCGAAATTTAAAAATTTCATGATTTTTCGGATGCCCCAGCGGAAAGAAGTACACTGGTACATTGCCCCCTCGAGAGATCGAGCGAAAAGATTCGATTTGAGGGTCGATCTCACGATAAAGAGGTTCAAAATGGATGGTTATGGATGACAATGCAAATGAGATGATTTTAAGATGCTTAGGATAACAAATCTATATTATCCTAAACAACTTAAATGATGATATGATATGAGATGGATGAGATTGATGATGTGATATGCTGTGATTATGCAACGGATGATTTATGATATGCTTAGACTAACAGATCTATATTATGCTGATGATATGCATGTGAGATGATATGCAAAATACTGATGTTTCCTATTATGTATGATATGAATGATATGTGATATGCTGACTGTTTGTAGATGCAGGATGGATGCATAATGGATGTATGACGGATGCATGATGTTAGTGCGGAAATGAGATGATGACAAGAGGATCCAACAAGTCCATGATTGGTTGAGACTTTATTAGAGATGATGATGATAAAAGATGATGATGATGATTTTCTTATCAAGGATTGGGATTTTCAAAGGATCACTTACTTTATTTTGATAACACGCCTAAGTACGATGCATCGCATAAAGGACCGTGGATATGCTTTGTACTTAGTGTGATGGACTTTGACTCGACAAATAGATAGGAGTATTCTTGTTCACACTTGACATACGAGAAACCTTGCTAGCGTACCTAACAAAGCAATTCGCCAAGTTATATTTACAAGAGTCCAACAAGCACAATGAGACAAAAGATAATGATCGTTGCCCCATTCCTATCTCTCTAAATCCTTCGTTCGATATCATCGAGAGGTCCTTGGAATGAGCGCAATAAGATAAATCAAAAGAAAAGATCAAGTACACAAACAAACCAATGTTCTTCATACCTCCAGCCAAAGGGATTTGTTTTGATAGGATAAGAATCCAAGGTGATATCCATAAATGATGCCCATTGTCGGAACGATATATCCTAGGACATGCATTGTACAGGATGATGATGGTTTGGTAAATTGATTGATAGGCCGTTGATATAAAGTCAACTGACATGTTTGCGACTGATCAAGTGTTTGATTTTGTTTTGAAGTTTTGTTGTTTGCTTTTGATTTCACGATTGAAGTTTGATTTTGCTGACTGCTATGATTGTTTCTGTTTGCGTTGCCAAAGGATGAAGGTGATGATCAATTTATTATGGATGATTGGTTATTTCGAGTGCAAGCAAGATGAGACGGATGAATTTTTTCAAATATTTGGATGTTTTTGACGTTTTGAAATGTTTTGAGGCTGTTTTTGGTGTTTTCAAGATTTTGCAAATGTTTTGATTTTTTGATTTTCCGATGTTTTGGATTTTGATGTTTTTCAAATGTTTTTGGATTTTGATGTCTTCGAATGTTTTTGGATTTTGATGTCTTTTGGAATGTTTTTGGATTTTGCATGATTTGGATGTTTTGGATTTTTGATGTTTTGGATGTTTTGGATTTTTCAGATGATTTTGACGATTTGGATATGGATGTGTAATGATATCGTGCTTTGTTTATGATTTTTGTTGAAAACCAAGCTAAGGTTGATTGATCAAATCGATGGATTGATGATGATGATAACATTGTTGAGGATACACAACAATGCAAGGATTGATTGGTCAAGATTGATGATGATAACATTGTCGAGGATACACGACAATGCAAGGATAGTGTTAAGCAACACAAGGATTGGGATGTTGATGAAATTGATGATGATAACATTGTTGAGGACGCACAACAATGCAAGGATAGTGTTAAGCAACACAAGGATATCCCGAGATGATGATTTTTTGATTGGATTCGATTGATCATGTTTGATGAAGCTTGATTTGGAACAAAAGATGTTTGGATGATTTGATGTGACGTTTGACGGGTGTGTTAGATGCGACTGATAGTGATTGTTTGGATTGATGTTCGATGAAAGATGAAGCTTGATAAGGACTGTTTTCGTCAAAATATGCCATGGGCTAGTGATTCGGGTTTTTGGATTGCAGATGCTTTGACCAATTTGGTTTCACGTTTGCCAATGTTCAGATCACCACATAAGGTGAAGGATATAGATCAAGATTTATTCTCGAAGCAAGATGTACATATCTGCCCCCAATGTCCAGCAATGTGTGGAATGTCACGAATGGATGCTCGGATAGGTGTATGGATGGATGAATATGCAAGGATGCCAAGGATTATCTTGCGATAAGATAAGGTGTTCGGATAACAAGTGCTCACTTGGATAATGCTTCATAGCTCAGATAATGCTGCATAGGATAGGATCGATGAAAATGACCCATGTCAAGATGTTTGTCGTAAGCAAGCGTAAGGTGTGCCCCAAAATTTCATCGAGATCAAGATAACTAAGATGATGGATGCAGATAGATGCGAATGGATTGGATCAATGGTTTATGGATGGATGGATTTATTATGGATGAGATGGATGGAATGCTCGATTTATTATGGATGGGATGGATTGAATGCTCGATTTATTATGGATGGGATGAGATGCTTTCAACCGAAGTGGAGCACGTAAATGCTCAATTCCACACATGATGCCTGTTTGCCAGGTTTTCATCATGGTCTTGCCCAAAGCGCCGCCCATCACGGTTTCACTAGAGGACGATTTTTATCTTTACTATTTTCAATCATTTTTTCTGATTTTTTTTGGATTTTTGCTTTTTTAATTTTTTTGTATTTTTACGAAAGATTCATCTTTGAACCACCTCGTGGTGTTGACATAGACGCCTGTCATAATGTGCCATTGATATCCCTGAAGGAGCTGCTGCTAAGATACGTGCACTTGAATACAATTTCTGGGATTCTTGATATGCTTCGTCGATACCAGGGTTGACTTTGTCTTTGTGCGCACATCGCGATAGATTGCCTTCTAAATCCTTATGATGAAGGGCCGTTGCCAATACACGGTCAATGTAAGAACTGGATATTATGTGTGGAGGAGTGGATGGAGTGTGTTTAGGGATAAGAGATGGATTGGTTGACAGTTTGGAACCTTTGACTCTCCAAACTTGGGAAGATGAGCAATGATGGGTGGATATGGAAGTGTGTGTGGAATTAGGACCAACTGCTTGATATACTTTGTATGTCGCTTGAAAAGCCTGCTTTTGATTTTGCGGACATCCTTGATGGATACCTTTCCCTCTTTTAGTTTGCCCCACAGTTTCTTTGACTGATGGAGTTTGATAGGGATAATCTTTCTTTGTATTCTTTGGTATCCATATGTATTTGATTTGTCCATTATGCTTCTCGGCTTTTCTGATTTGATAACATTCTTTGTGCTTCGATTCAGATCTTTCTTTTGACGTTGGTCCCAATTCATGGATGGGGTGATGGGTGGGTGAAGATTCATGACATGGCTGGTTGTAGTATTGACACTAATTTCATCATAAGGACTCTTTGTGCCCCCTATGTTGATGTTTGCTTGAGACGAAGTTGCCCCCAATATTGTGGTAGTACCTTTGTTCTTTGATTTCTCCTGTTCCAAGAGCTCTTGTTCAATAAGTGTTCTCTGATAAATGACCACCATAGGTGATGTTGTTTCAATTTGTTGCTCTGCTATCTCTGAATGTTCTATCTGACTTGTTTCCTTGGGTGGATAATGATGGATATCTTTATTCATGATGTCCTCAATCTGAGTTTGGGACATATTCGATCCTGATGTTGACAAATCCATTTGATTGTAGGAGTTAAGAATCTTCTCTTTTTGTGTAACAAAATCTTGTTCTAGATGAAGATCATCTACGTGTCCATCCATAGAAAGCATCTCAAGGGTAGATGGAGGAGTAAGTTCTATGTGGATGTGATCATCTTGCATGGATAAGAGAGTGTTCATTAGATTATTGTAGTATCTTGGAGATACAAATTCTTGATCTTGATTAATTTCGGAGTTGCTTTCGACATGCTTTGGATCAAGCTCTTGACATGGGTCGGTTTCAAAAAATGGTGCTTGGATATCTTCATTGGACATGGTAAGTGGTTCAACATCCTCAAGTGTCGAGTTTAGGGTTCCTTTAGTATCTGTAACCATGCAGTCAAAGGGGATCAACATGTTTTGAAAAGGACCATTGCTAGACTTTGGTGAAAGATTTTGATCATGCTTTGGAATAAATTCTTGAGATATGTCCTCTAACTCATAAGGCGATGTAGAGACATTTTCATCATGATCATTGGTTGATGGTTTGTGCATTATGTCAATAGGATCAAATAATCCCAACACTCCTTGAAAGAGATCACTAAAAAGTGGCTCTTGATGTATGGTGAGTTGATCATCGGATTGTGTAGATATATCTTCAATGTGCTCCTCGATGGAGAGGTTTTGATCATTGTTTTCGACAATTGCAATGGAGAGATTGTGAATGTCTTCGACCATAGCATCAAGTGATGTTGATATTTCTTGAATTGGCTCATTGTCGAGTTTTGTTGGTGGATTTTGATCGTGATTCAAAAGTGACTCTTGACATATGTCGATTTGATCATTGGATGAAGTAAACATGTGCTCAGTGATGGATTGATCTTGATCCTTGTTTTCAATAGTTGTCATCTTTTGTGTTTGTGCTCGTGTTGGTTGGGTGGCTTGAGAGGCAGGAAGCTGAAGGTTGTTGCACTTGTTGAGCTTGTGTTGCTTGTTGTTGTTGCAGTGATGTTTGAGCTTGATTTTGCTGTGAAGCTTGAGAAGCGTGCGTGGCTATAGGCGCTTGCCGAATTGTTTGATATTGTTGGAGCAATTGTTGGTATGCTTTGAATGAAGCATTGTAATTTCTTACTTGGCTTAGTCGCAATGGTGGTGGTGGTGGGATTGAAATTGTGTTGGATGTAGTGACAAGTGTTTGAGATACGCTCGGGGCGATCATGGTAGTGAGGGGTTGAGATGTGATGGGAGTGATAGTGGTGTTTGGAATGATTGAAGGGATAGTGATGGTTGGATTGACCGAGGTGATAGGCCCTTGGGAGACCGTATTTTGATTTGGGATCAATGTTGTTGTTTGATTAGATACCATCCATTGGTGTGATGTCGATGGTATATTCGAAGGATTTGACATGATGGTTTGATTGACGTTAGGTGGATTGATTTGGGTGGATTGATTGGTGCTAGGTAAAGGGGGGAGCCCTAAACCAAGGAATGATGTTGGTAATGGTGGTGGAGATTTCCCTTGGCGCAATGCCTCAACTATTTTGGAAAGTTCTGCAATTTGATCTCGCCAAATTTGTTCTTGATTTTGATTTTGACTCACTTGAGATAGTTGATTTGGCTTGTGTTCAAGTAGTTTTGGCATGCATGCTTGCGATTTTTGAATAGGATTATGGGAAAATTGACTTTGGATAATGTTCTGATTTGGCATGATAGGATGAACAATGTTGGTATTGGGAATCATTTTTCCAAAGGTTTCCGAGTTAGGATTCATGTTTAGAAAAAATGCATTTGGTACATCCACATTTGGTTTGTAGGGATTTGGTGGAATGACATTGTTCGTTTGAAGACTCATGTATTGATTGTTTGGAGGATAGACTTGTAAGTTTGGACTTTGATTGAAATCTATCATGGGGAGATGTGTTCCAAAATTCAGATTGGGCATACCCACACTTGTTGTACCATTGACATTTGTCGAAGGTAATGATCCCATGTATGGACTTTGATAATTGATAGGCATTGCAAGGCTTTGAAGTTTCAACTGATTTGGATTACCCAAGATGTATGGATCAAGTTTATATTCCATGTTCTTCTTGTATTTTGACCTTGTTATGAAAGTGACTTCTAAGGTTCTTAGGATCAATGACGAGATGAAGGATGAAAGGTGTATGATATGAGTGATGAACGTTTAGGGACTTTGGATCAATACTAGACTTAGGGATTTTGATTTTGATTGTTTTGATGCGGATGATGAACTTGTAAACCCTAAGATGTTGGATGTGATCTTAGGATGAACTTGTTCAAAGGATGGTTTGCTAATTCAATTAGATGTATGAGAAAGGATGCATTCCCACACACCTAATTAAACATTTGACTTTGGTTTCGATGATGTGCCTAAGTCTAGAATGATGTTTTCAAAGCTTTTAAAGTTGTTTGTGGGATGATGTTGATAAATGTTTGAGGTGGATGAAGTGTTCTAGCGCCATAATGTGGACATCAAAATCTGCAAAGTGTGGTTATAAATCTAACAATAAAATATGCAAAATCGTTAGTATTTCAACAACAAATCAAGATATTCAACATCCTTATGAAATAATACATCATGTTCAAAATGCAAACAAATGACAAAGGATCTAAAGCATAAGCATAAGAAAACATGATGTAAACTATCTCATATTGGATTGGTGTCACATGTGCTAGTGACCCTTTCCCAATCCTTGATCAATAAGCTTAGATGATGAAATTGCTATAGATGATGGAGATGATAAATGGACAAGATAAGTTCTCAAAGAGAATGACCTTGCATGAAGTTGTGGAGATTGTGAAGATTGTGAAGATTGTGAAGATTGTGAAGGATTTGCTTGAGGATGAAGCTGCTATTTAAAGATTTTCAAAATGCCAAGTGTTGAAGATGGACCAATGTGGGATCAAAGACAAGCCAATGAGTTAAGGACACTTGTCATCATGTGATTGGTGATGCATGTACAAGATTTGGGAAGAGTGCCCAAGAGGTGAATTCAAATTTGCATAAAATCTTTGAGAGGGACAGGAAGCAGTAATGAAATGCCTGTTTGACTTGTCGTATTGAGAAAAATGGAAGTGTTTTAATAAATCAATAAAATTGATTTATTATTGCAAATAGCTAGGTCTAGATAATGCAAGTGGGATGTGATTAGCATTAGGTGGGATTAGATGATGATTATCTTGATTAATACTGATTAGATGATTTGACTTTCAGACTTAAATACTTGATTTATTTAAAGTGAGAGAAAAGGATGGAAAAATGATTTAAGATTTATTGATTTAAATGGCTTTTTGGTTATTTAATTAAATGGATAATCTGGATGAAGGTTGAATGATAAGGATTTATTTGATAAATGAACTTATTTAATGAATGGATGAAAGTGATGAATTTGCCTAATGTAAGAGCTAATTTGACCGAATCTGATCGAATGCATAATGTGAATTTTGCATGTCTACATTTTGCCCCTCTTTGAAGCAATGTACTTGTTGTGTTGGTTCAAAGAATAAACTTTCCGCAATTAAAATTTAAAAATTTTCTGATTTTTCGGATGCCCCAGCGGAAAGAAGTACACTGGTACATTTGCCCCCTCGAGAGATCGAGTGAAAAGATTCGATTTGAGGGTCGATCTCGCGATAAAGAGGTTCAAAATGGATGGTTATGGATGACAATGCAAATGAGATGATTTTAAGATGCTTAGGATAACAAATCTATATTATCCTAAACAACTTAAATGATGATATGATATGAGATGGATGAGATTGATGATGTGATATGCTGTGATTATGCAACGGATGATTTATGATATGCTTAGACTAACAGATCTATATTATGCTGATGATATGCATGTGAGATGATATGCAAAATACTGATGTTTCCTATTATGTATGATATGAATGATATGTGATATGCTGACTGTTTGTAGATGCAGGATGGATGCATAATGGATGTATGACGGATGCATGATGTTAGTCTGAAATAGAGATGATGACAAGAGGATCCAACAAGTCCATGATTAGTGAGACTTTATTAGAGATGATGATGATAAGGAGTAGTGATGATAAATGATGATGATTTGCTTATCAAAGTTAGGATTTTCAAAGGATCCCACTTACTTTATTTTTGATATACGCTAGAAATACGATGCATCAAAGGTATAAAGGACGGGGATAGCGTTTATGCCAAAGTGTGATGGACTTGGCTGGCTCGGCCGATGAACCATTCTTGTTCACACTTGACATCTGAAGCCTTGCTAGAAGTACCCTAACAAAGCGAAGTATTAGCCCAAGTTATATTACAAGAAAAGATAATGATCGTTGCCCCATTCCTATCTCTCTAAATCCTTCGTTCGGATATCATCGAGAGGTCCTTGGAATGAGCGCAATAAGATAAATCAAAAGAAAAGATCAAGTACACAAACAAACCAATGTTCTTCATACCTCCAGCCAAAGGGATTTGTTTTGATAGGATAAGAATCCAAGGTGATATCCATAAATGATGCCCATTGTCGGAACGATATATCCTAGGACATGCATTGTACAGGATGATGATGGTTTGGTAAATTGATTGATAGGCCGTTGATATAAAGTCAACTGACATGTTTGCGACTGATCAAGTGTTTGATTTTGTTTTGAAGTTTTGTTGTTTGCTTTTGATTTCACGATTGAAGTTTGATTTTGCTGACTGCTATGATTGTTTCTGTTTGCGTTGCCAAAGGATGAAGGTGATGATCAATTTATTATGGATGATTGGTTATTTCGAGTGCAAGCAAGATGAGACGGATGAATTTTTTCAAATATTTGGATGTTTTTGACGTTTTGAAATGTTTTGAGGCTGTTTTTGGTGTTTTCAAGATTTTGCAAATGTTTTGATTTTTTGATTTTCTGATGTTTTTGGATTTTGATGTTTTTCAAATGTTTTTGGATTTTGATGTCTTTCGAATGTTTTTGGATTTTGATGTCTTTTGAATGTTTTTGGATTTTTGCATGATTTGGATGTTTTTGGATTTTTTTGATGTTTTGGATGTTTTTGGATTTTTAGCATGATTTTGGCGATTTGGATATGGATGTGTAATGATATCGATGCTTTGTTTATGATTTTTATTTGAAAATAAGCTAAGGTTGATTGATCAAATCGATGGATTGATGATGATGATAACATTGTTGAGGATACACAACAATGCAAGGATTGATTAGTCAAGATTGATGATGATAACATTATGGGGATACGACAATGCAAGGATAGTGTTAAGCTTAACACGGATTGGGATGTTGATAGAAGTGATGGTGATAACACATTGTTGAGGGCCTTTATGATGCAAAAGGATAGTGTTAAACAACACAAGGATATCTCGAGATGATGTTTTTTTGATTGGATTTGATTGATCATGTTTGATGAAGCTTGATTTGGAACAAAAGATGTTTGGATGATTTGATGTGGCGTTTGACGGGTGTGTTAGATCGTGATAAGTGATTGTTTGGATTGATGTTCGATGAAAGATGAAGCTTGATAAGGACTGTTTTCGTCAAAATATGCCATGGGCTAGTGATTCGGGTTTTTGGATTGCAGATGCTTTGACCAATTTGGTTTCACGTTTGCCAATGTTCAGATCACCACATAAGGTGAAGGATATAGATCAAGATTTATTCTCGAAGCAAGATGTACATATCTGCCCCCAATGTCCAGCAATGTGTGGAATGTCACGAATGGATGCTCGGATAGGTGTATGGATGGATGAATATGCAAGGATGCCAAGGATTATCTTGCGATAAGATAAGGTGTTCGGATAACAAGTGCTCACTTGGATAATGCTTCATAGCTCAGATAATGCTGCATAGGATAGGATCGATGAAAATGACCCATGTCAAGATGTTTGTCGTAAGCAAGCGTAAGGTGTGCCCCAAAATTTCATCGAGATCAAGATAACTAAGATGATGGATGCAGATAGATGCGAATGGATTGGATCAATGGTTTATGGATGGATGGATTTATTATGGATGAGATGGATGGAATGCTCGATTTATTATGGATGGGATGGATTGAATGCTCGATTTATTATGGATGGGATGAGATGCTTTCAACCGAAGTGGAGCACGTAAATGCTCAATTCCACACATGATGCCTGTTTGCCAGGTTTTCATCATGGTCTTGCCCAAAGCGCCCATGCGGTTTTCACTAGAGGACGATTTTTATCTTTACTATTTTCAATCATTTTTCTGATTTTTTTGGATTTTTTGCTTTTTAATTTTTTTGTATTTTTCGAAAGATTCATAATGAACCACCTCGTGGTTGTTGACATAGACGCCCTGTCATAATGTGCCATTGATATCTGCTGAAGGAGCTGCTTTGCTAAGATACGTGCACTTGAATACAATTTCTGGGATTCTTGATATGCTTCGTCGATACCAGGGTTGACTTTGTCTTTGTGCGCACATCGCGATAGATTGCCTTCTAAATCCTTATGATGAAGGGCCGTTGCCAATACACGGTCAATGTAAGAACTGGATATTATGTGTGGAGGAGTGGATGGAGTGTGTTTAGGGATAAGAGATGGATTGGTTGACAGTTTGGAACCTTTGACTCTCCAAACTTGGGAAGATGAGCAATGATGGGTGGATATGGAAGTGTGTGTGGAATTAGGACCAACTGCTTGATATACTTTGTATGTCGCTTGAAAAGCCTGCTTTTGATTTTGCGGACATCCTTGATGGATACCTTTCCCTCTTTTAGTTTGCCCCACAGTTTCTTTGACTGATGGAGTTTGATAGGGATAATCTTTCTTTGTATTCTTTGGTATCCATATGTATTTGATTTGTCCATTATGCTTCTCGGCTTTTCTGATTTGATAACATTCTTTGTGCTTCGATTCAGATCTTTCTTTTGACGTTGGTCCCAATTCATGGATGGGGTGATGGGTGGGTGAAGATTCATGACATGGCTGGTTGTAGTATTGACACTAATTTCATCATAAGGACTCTTTGTGCCCCCTATGTTGATGTTTGCTTGAGACGAAGTTGCCCCCAATATTGTGGTAGTACCTTTGTTCTTTGATTTCTCCTGTTCCAAGAGCTCTTGTTCAATAAGTGTTCTCTGATAAATGACCACCATAGGTGATGTTGTTTCAATTTGTTGCTCTGCTAACTCTGGATGTTCTATCTGACTTGTTTCCTTGGGTGGATAATGATGGATATCTTTATTCATGATGTCCTCAATCTGAGTTTGGGACATATTCGATCCTGATGTTGACAAATCCATTTGATTGTAGGAGTTAAGAATCTTCTCTTTTTGTGTAACAAAATCTTGTTCTAGATGAAGATCATCTACGTGTCCATCCATAGAAAGCATCTCAAGGGTAGATGGAGGAGTAAGTTCTATGTGGATGTGATCATCTTGCATGGATAAGAGAGTGTTCATTAGATTATTGTAGTATCTTGGAGATACAAATTCTTGATCTTGATTAATTTCGGAGTTGCTTTCGACATGCTTTGGATCAAGCTCTTGACATGGGTCGGTTTCAAAAAATGGTGCTTGGATATCTTCATTGGACATGGTAAGTGGTTCAACATCCTCAAGTGTCGAGTTTAGGGTTCCTTTAGTATCTGTAACCATGCAGTCAAAGGGGATCAACATGTTTTGAAAAGGACCATTGCTAGACTTTGGTGAAAGATTTTGATCATGCTTTGGAATAAATTCTTGAGATATGTCCTCTAACTCGTAAGGCGATGTAGAGACATTTTCAACATGATCATAGGTAAACTGATTGTGCATTATGTCAATAGGATCAAATAATCCCAACACTCCTTGAAAGAGATCACTAAAAAGTGGCTCTTGATGTATGGTGAGTTGATCATCGGATTGTGTAGATATATCTTCAATGTGCTCCTCGATGGAGAGGTTTTGATCATTGTTTTCGACAATTGCGATGGAGAGATTGTGAATGTCTTCGACCATAGCATCAAGTGATGTTGATATTTCTTGAATTGGCTCATTGTCGAGTTTTGTTGGTGGATTTTGATCGTGATTCAAAAGTGACTCTTGACATTTGTCGATTTGATCATTGGATGAAGTAAACGTGTGCTTAGTGATGGATTGATCTTGATCCTTGTTTTCAATAGTTGTCATCTTTTGTGTTTGTGCTCGTGTTGGTTGGGTAGCTTGAGAGGCTTGGGAAACTTGAAAGGATTGTTGCACTTGTTGAGCTTGTGTTGCTTGTTGTTGTTGCAGCGATGTTTGAGCTTGATTTTGCTGTGAAGCTTGAGAAGCGTGCGTGGCTATAGGCGCTTGCCGAATTGTTTCATATTGTTGGAGCAATTGTTGGTATGCTTTGAATGAAGCATTGTAATTGCTTACTTGGCTTAGTCGCAATGGTGGTGGTGGTGGGATTGAAATTGTGTTGGATGTAGTGACAAGTGTTTGAGATACGCTCGGAGCGATCATGGTAGTGAGGGGTTGAGATGTGATGGGAGTGATAGTGGTGTTTGGAATGATTGAAGGGATAGTGATGGTTGGATTGACCGAGGTGATAGGCCCTTGGGAGACCGTATTTTGATTTGGGATCAATGTTGTTGTTTGATTAGATACCATCCATTGGTGTGATGTCGATGGTATATTCGAAGGATTTGACATGATGGTTTGATTGATGTTATGTGGATTGATTTGGGTGGCGTGATTGGTGTTAGGTAAAGGGGGAAGCCCTAAACCAAGGAATGATGTAGGTAATGGTGGTGGAGATTTCCCTTGGCGCAATGCCTCAACTATTTTGGAAAGTTCCGCAATTTGATCTCGCCAAATTTGTTCTTGATTTTGATTTTGACTCACTTGAGATAGTTGATTTGGCTTGTGTTCAAGTAGTTTTGGCATGCATGCTTGCGATTTTTGAATGGGATTATGGGAAAATTGACTTTGGATAATGTTCTGATTTGGCATGATAGGATGAACAATGTTGGTATTGGGAATCATTTTTCCAAAGGTTTCCGAGTTAGGATTCATGTTTCGAAAAAATGCATTTGGTACATCCACATTTGGTTTGTAGGGATTTGGTGGAATGATGTTGCTCGTTTGAAGACTCATGTATTGATTGTTTGGAGGATAGACTTGTAAGTTTGGACTTTGATTGAAATCTATCATGGGGAGATGTGTTCCAAAATTCAGATTGGGCATACCCACACTTGTTGTACCATTGACATTTGTCGAAGGAATGATCCTATGCATGGACTTTGATAATTGATAGGCATTGCAAGGCTTTGAAGATTCAACTGATTTGGATTACCCAAGATGTATGGATCAAGTTTATATTCCATGTTCTTCTTGTATTTTGACCTTGTTATGAAAGTGACTTCTAAGGTTCTTAGGATCAATGACGAGATGAAGGATGAAAGGTGTATGATATGAGTGATGAACGTTTAGGGACTTTGGATCAATACTAGACTTAGGGATTTTGATTTTGATTGTTTTGATGCGGATGATGAACTTGTAAACCCTAAGATGTTGGATGTGATCTTAGGATGAACTTGTTCAAAGGATGGTTTGCTAATTCAATTAGATGTATGAGAAAGGATGCATTCCCACACACCTAATTAAACATTTGACTTTGGTTTCGATGATGTGCCTAAGTCTAGAATGATGTTTTCAAAGCTTTTAAAGTTGTTTGTGGGATGATGTTGATAAATGTTTGAGGTGGATGAAGTGTTCTAGCGCCATAATGTGGACATCAAAATCTGCAAAGTGTGGTTATAAATCTAACAATAAAATATGCAAAATCGTTAGTATTTCAACAACAAATCAAGATATTCAACATCCTTATGAAATAATACATCATGTTCAAAATGCAAACAAATGACAAAGGATCTAAAGCATAAGCATAAGAAAACATGATGTAAACTATCTCATATTGGATTGGTGTCACATGTGCTAGTGACCCTTTCCCAATCCTTGATCAATAAGCTTAGATGATGAAATTGCTATAGATGATGGAGATGATAAATGGACAAGATAAGTTCTCAAAGAGAATGACCTTGCATGAAGTTGTGGAGATTGTGAAGATTGTGAAGATTGTGAAGATTGTGAAGGATTTGCTTGAGGATGAAGCTGCTATTTAAAGATTTTCAAAATGCCAAGTGTTGAAGATGGACCAATGTGGGATCAAAGACAAGCCAATGAGTTAAGGACACTTGTCATCATGTGATTAGTTGATGCATGTGCAAGATTTGGGAAGAGTGCCCAAGAGGGGGAAAATTTGAATTCAAATTTTGCCATAAATGCTGAGAGGGGGACAAGGAAAAACAGCAATAAATGCCCGTTTGACTTGTCATGTTGAGGGAAAATGAGGTGTTTTAATAAATCAATAAAATTGATTTATTGTGCAAGTGGCTAGGTCTAGATAATGCAAGTGGGATGTGATTAGCATTAGATTAGGATTAGATGAAGATTATGCTGATTTAATGCTGATTAGGTGATTTGACTTTCAAGACTTAAATACTTGATTTATTTAAATCAGAAAAGGATGGAAAATGATTTAAGATTTGATTTAAATGGCTTTTTGATTTATTTAATTAAATGGATAATGCAGGATGAAGGTTGAATGATAAGGATTTATTTGATAAATGAACTTATTTAATGAATGGATGAAAGTGATGAATTTGCCTAATGTAAGAGCTAATTTGACCGAATCTGATCGAATGCATAATGTGAATTTTGCATGTCTACAGAGCTTGTGTTATTTGAATTTTGAGATTAAATATTAAGATAAGTATAAATATAAGGCTATTTTACATAGTTTCACCTCAAAATTTTACAAGGAACATAAAAAAATCAAGTTATCATTAGAGAATTTTCAAGGAATTCAAGGGCAGATTATTGAATTTTTATTACAGCAATTTAAGATCATATCACCATGTCAAAGGCATAGTGCATCATGTAAGTGGTTGAGCTAATGTTGTGATGTAGTATTCAAGATCCAAGTTAAGCATTGTTTCACATCTAATTCAAGATCAAGATCTACATTATACATGGCCACTTCATGTTAGATTGCTGATTTATATTCCAAGACATCATCCAAGGTATTATTGTTTCATGCTTCATGTTTCATGTTCATGTTCCGTTATTGCATAACAAGGTTTAATTACCTAAAGGGGGTTTGACCAAGGAAAAACCCTATTCCCTAACAATCAACAATTTTTTATCCTCTTTGATGTGTGATTGTAGGTTTTAGGTTGAAGATAAAGTGGAGAACAAGATTGAAGAAAAGTTATCAAAGTTTCAAAGTTTCAAAGTTGTCATCTTTGTTGCAGGATCATAGAAAGAGCTCTACAAAATTGATTTCTGACTTTCGGGAGCTAGTCACCTGGGATCTAGAAGTGCAAACATTGAAGAACAAAACCCAAAAATATTTTTTTAGAAACCATAAAAAGAACCCATTCACCACCTTGGGTGAATGAGTCCTCAATGACCCCCAAAACAACACTCTTTTAGCAAGGTACACATTGTTTCAGCCTCTTAAAACCTCCCTTATTGTTGTTATAATAGTTAGGATTAATTTCTAATTGTTATTAATGCATTTTACCCTTCATAATTGAATGAAATCTTAGAAAAACCTAGTGGTTTATCATCTTGTTAATTCATTTTGATAAACCCTATTTTTCTTTGTTTCAATTCTCATAGAATTTAATATGTTCTTATGGTTTCCCTTTATTTATTCAAATAAGCAAGTTCCTTTCTATTGCTTCTTTTACTCTATATTTTATTGTTCTCTACAAATTATTAGAACTGTTAGTGCTTCTTACATGTTCATTAGCTCATATTTGTAGCTTTAATGACCTCCTTATTGCTTCTTCCATTTTATCTATAAAGCTTTCTCTATTTCTCCCTATAGCTTCAACATAGTTCTTTTTAGCTCCTCTTTACTATCTAAGAAACCTAAAAAAAAAATTCATTTTCCATTGGCATATCTTGGTGACATTCACTTTCCCAAAATCCTTCATGCAAAGCACAACACACATTTTATAAAATTTATAATTTCTAAAATATATAATGTTGTCTACCTAGCACAATGTTCCCTAGGCTAAGCTCACATGAATTTCAAATATTAGGGCATGTATAAATTGAATTTGTTTCAAAGGATTTAGAAACCTTGAAACAAATGCAATTTTCCAAGTGTAAAGCCAAAGTCCATGACCTTTGCTAGCATCTTTTCTGCCTTTGTTAGAACAAGGGGTTTGAAATAGGGCATTGAAAAGATACTTGCCATTAGATGATTTGTATTCCTCCTATATGATTAACTATTGTGTGTAAAATGCTTATTGTTACACTAGACTGATTCCAATGACATTATTGTAGAGCTTGTTTACTTCTTTCAAAATCTAGACCACTATGAACTCTGTATACTTGTTATTTTGTAACAACAAACTCCTTTTTACTCTCAAATCATGTGCACTATTTTTATTATTAACTTTTGGTTAAGAATTCTATTTTGTAGGTTACATATTTTCCTAAAAGCATTGTATTGGCTTATCTCTTTAGAAGATTAGTTAAATCCTTCTTCAAGTTCCTAGTTGTCTATGTTGTCAATATAGTGCAATTGGCTTAGTAGTAGTGAAATTGCTATAGTATATATGCTAGAAAATAAATTAGCATAATTTTATGTACTAAAGTTGGATACTCCAGTTACAACCAACTTAGTGACAATGACCAAGACAATTCCACCTCTAAGCTAGTTGTAGAACCATGTTCCTAACCTATAAAATGCATCTGAAAAATTTAGCCTAACTTTGATAATATTTTCCTCCAAATTATAATTTTCTTTGTTACAAATAAACACAATTGTGTCTTTTAGTCGAGATACATAAATCTATTATTTAATCAAAAATTACAAATTGAATACCTTTGCATGGAAATAGAAAACAAAAGAAACCATATCAAAATTGGATACTCCAATTACAACCAGTCTAATGACGATGAACACCACCTATACTTAAACTTATGCCAAGCAGCCAACCTTAATAAATATTACAAGCATGCATGTCATGTGTATATCTAAACCTTTACAATATACAATATATGTTGCAATTTCCTCTACAAAACTGGATTATATTTCATGAATTCTATGATATTGTCCAATCGTTTGGTTGGTAAATCAAAGTAGTAGATGCTTTTCAAAAAGTAAAGGGAGTTCAATAAATTTGAATGAGAATTTATAACCACAAAACTATAATTTTCTTTGTCAGCATTAAACTTAGAACTAGATCTTTGTAATATGGATGAATTCATAGATGTCAAAAAAATTGCAATTTTGTGATGTCCAAATACATAATCCAAAAGTTGGAAAGGGTTTCTTTATGTATTGAAGTTGGATAATCCAATTACAACCAACCTAGTGGCAGTAACCAACACAATGCCACCTAGCTAGTTGCATAACCATGTGCCTTACCTACAAAAAGCATTCAAAAAAATTAGCAATATTTTCCTCTAAATTAAAAAAAAAATTGTCTCAAATAAACACAATTGTGTCTAATCCAAATACATAAATTTATTATTTAATCATATTGCAAAGTGAATACCTTTGCATGAAAATAGAAAATAGAAGAAACCATATCAAAGTTAGATGCTTCAATTACAACCAGCATAATAATAGTGAGCACAACCTATACTTAAACTTATAACATAAAACTCTATGAAAAACTAAAAAGTATATTAGACTTTACTTAGTATTAAAACTTGAAAAAGATTTAATGCAATCTACACCTTAGAGCCACAATTCATTCTTATCTTAATCTACTCTTTTCCATCTTTCTTATGCCAATGTTCCATACTTCAAATCTAAATAATCCAAATAGCTAGTTTTAAATATTTTAAGTAAAATATAATATCCATATTTCCTTTCTATAGCTAAATCCTCTTTGTTCAAACATATTTCTATCAATATTTGAAACATTGTATTTGTTAACTACTAAAATTGCACCCTATCTAAGCTATAAGATTTGACAAGTTAAGCTACAAAACTTAGCTTTTCAGAGAAAGCATGGGATGACCTCTCATGCTGTGAGCTACTTATGAAGAGAGGTCAACCTTCGGATAAGGTTGGCTTCCTCTTGGTATCACCTAATCTAATGATTTGTAAGGAAAAGGAAGAAGGATTAAACTTAAATGAAAAACTAATAAAATATTATTCTATGGTGATACACCAAACTTTCCTAGAGTCTACATACTCAATTTATATGCGCAATTCTAAAAATGATTAAATCTAGATTACACAACTCACTTTTATATGTCATTCCATCGGTAATTTATAAATAGGTTTGAATGCTAAAGCTCTTAGAGAGAAATAAAAATATCACAAGTAAAAGTGATTGCACTTATAGCACTAATTATAACCTACAATAACATATATCTCTGCAAAAGATGTTATATTTGAGACAGAATTACAAGGAATGGAATAAGATTTCACTAGTAATTCAATCAATCAATAAGGAATGAAATAAAACAAAGCGTAAGAAGGTAAAATACTCTATATCATTGATGTCCAAGGCCTTCACTTATATGCATGCTCAAAATGTTGAGTTACAAAACATGCTCCAAAGATTCAAGGACTGTAAAAGTCTCTTTCTTCAAAAATTGCATAAGAAGAACTCACTAAAATGGGTTACAAATGAGAATATATTATCAAGTCCAAGTAGCTCCTCCAAAAGGGGCTCAAGAAGCTTCATGAACTCGGATGCCTCTCAAATTCCTATTTTTAAGCAACCATATTCACTCTAAAAGGCTTTAATATGTGTGGAAAGGTCAATTTTGACCAAGTCCAAGATAAAAACACAATAAATCAGCCCCTAGATGCTCTCCTTGTGTCTCAAAACTGAAATAACATGCCTATATTTGCTCCAACTATTTTCAAGAAACAACATAAAGACTCCTATATTCCTTCCACGTGTTTGAAAATCACTTCCTAACCTTCCTAGATGTTCTCAAAGTAATAACTGGGTCAAAACAAACCCCTATAACTTTGGCTTATGCAATAAACCCAACTATATCTCCTAATGCGTACACAAGGCATGTTGCATTATTTTTGCACTTTAAAATAGAAAATTGATTAAAGTGATTTATAGCAATATCACTTAATCATATACTTTACATTAGCAAATCAAATGCAAAAATAATAAAGTGCTTGACCCACGTGAGAGATTAAAAGCAAAAAGAAAGTCTTAAAAGACTTAATCGGCATTAAAGAATATAAAACCTAAAGTCTTATGACACACCCATCATTACTTGTTTGCATATATCTTTTTAAAAAAGTAAAAAAAAACCTAACCATCAGCCTCCTTTGGGATTGAAACCCTAAAATGAATGAAATATATTCATTTTATCTTATCACTTTATTTCATTTGGTTGGAAGAAGCGCCACCATTAGGGTTTCTATGGAGATTTCTTTGTTGGAGATTTTGATCATGTACACCATTCTGAAGGTTGTTGAGGTCTGAAAGATTAGAAATCTGATTTTTCCTTTGAAACTAGAAGGTCTTTGTGCATTTTGAAAGCTTTTGAAATATTTTTATCTTCTGAGGCCATGGGCTCTGGCATTTTTTGACTCACAAAAACTATGGTAAGTATTTTGAGAAATACTTTGGCTTTACTCTGTTGTTTCTGAGATTTCTTCTAAAAAAAATGCTTGTGGTTTTGATTTATCAAACCCGCATTATTATTTTACTCTCACTCTATGGTTTCTATCTCATATTCTATTGGGGAATGTGCTTGGCTATAGCTTTGTCTCTATTGTTTTTACTGATTTTATGTTGCTCAACCTCCATATCTTTCTTGTTTGAACAAATACTCATATCTCTGTGACTTTTCTTGGATAAACAAAACACAGGGACCCATCTTTGTACGTCGAGGGTTTGATTATCCTTGATGGATAATTAGACAGCTCACTTTATTATAAAGATGCCACAGCCTGCAGACTCCATTTCTTTTGACGTGTTATGGCAGGCTTCATCTAGAATTCAGTCGACCTTCATTGTCAAGCTGAGGGTTTTATGAAAAATATAGAGCAAGAATTTGGCTCAGACTTTATTTTTGTTAAAAACCCTCATATGATTTACCTTTCTGTAAAATTTTAAAAGCTTGGTCTCTTAGATTTTTATGGCCATTGAGGGTTTGTACAAAAATCCTTATTTCTAAACCTTTAAAAAAAAACCATCTAGGTATTTGATTTTCTTTCTGTAAAAACCCTAATTAAAGATTTGTTGCATTTGGAATTTGACCTTAGGAATTTTAGAAAAAACCCTCAAGGTACTCCTTCATGGAAAAATTTGCATGTGTAAATGGCCATTATTTTTTGCATTTTGTAAATAAGCACTCTTGAAGGGCATTCAAAGAATAGTCGACATGCTTGATCAATGTTTTCACATTTTGCATCACCCATATTTGAGGAAAACCACACAAAAAATCCTTCTGGATAAACACTATTTTGTGACATTTTAGCATGATCATGTTTTTTCTTACAAATATATGAAGGTTTTGACCCATATCAAAAGATGTAAAAAACTTCCCACACTATGGCTCAATTTCTAAAGCTTTTTCTTCTATATTTTCTATTCTTAGCTAAAACAGCTTAGTTATTAAATATTCTGGGTTATCCTCACTTTATAGTTGGCTGGGGATTTTGTATATTCTCTAGATTATGTTTTACAACAACAAAAATTTGTAATACTTTACTGTTCTATAATTCCTCTTTATTGGTGTTTTATCTTAAACACAGAAGATTTAAAATGCATATTTTCAATTGTCACTATCAATGTCATTGAGTTATCCTCTTGATTGCACTATTTGATGAATATGTTGAATGCAACTTGAAAAATTGTAATGATCATTGTAATGAGCTATTGTCCTTAAATGTTTTGAACTATTTCATAACAATGATCCCATTATATTACTCCTGATAGTTAATGATAACTATTCTCTTGAAGGTTTAATTTCTCTGTTATCATCATGGAATCCTTTTAGAACAACTTAACTGTCTCAAAGATATTCATCTGTTAACTGTAATCTCCATCCAAATTTTAGTTGGGCAACTTTCATGCTATTGTTATGCATGTTGAATTATCATGTTGTTTTAAGCTTTTTCCATAGTTTCAATGAGCAAAAACTTGTTATTGTAATATGCATTGGATGCACTGAGGTGCACTTAAAAATTTGTACATAAATAATGAGTTGGTCTCAACCCCCATGGGAACCACATTTCCACCACTCATTTTGAATTAAAACAAGATTGCACCTGTAGTTGCACATGAAGCAAACAAGTTAGAAAAACATATGCATGTTTCAAGTGTGTTTGATAATTCCAATGGTTTTTTGGGACACTTGTAATGCACACAAGACTTATTTAATGCAGATCAGGACCAATTTATACATGTATGGGTAGATGATCATGTATGGTATGTAACCTTTCATTGCTTAGAGAATTTCTCTAACACATTACCTTGAATTAATGCAGGAAACAGGAGTATCAAGGAGATAGGAAGGCTAGGACAACTCAGGTAGCAGTCAGACAAGAAGACTCGACAGAACCAGTCATTCTCAAGCAATGGTTGGTTACCCTCCTTACATGCACTTTTTCTTCTTCATTTACTTATTCATGTATATGTTGATTTTGATTTGTATTTAATAAGGAAAAAGTTAAACTCACGGCTTACGTGAGTGAAATGAATATTTCTATATTCAACAAAGATTACCTTTTTCATAAAAGATTTGTAAAATCTTTCTTATGTTATATACATGTGTATAAATGTAATGATCTGTAGTTGTAATCTTTCTTGGATTTTTCATTTATACATACGAATGTAATGTAGGAGGGATAATAAAATGAATACCTCATTTTCTTAGTTTAAAATCCAAAATCCTACCTGATTTGAACTGTAAATGAAAAATGGGTAACATTTCTGGCAACATTTGTTAGATGTTTGCTTGCAAAACATGTAAACTAGTAGCCTACTAGACTTGTCCATTGGGTATGGAGTCACTTAGAAAATTCAAAGGCTGACCTAAAACAACTTGCCCATAGTTGTAACTCATTTGAGACTAGTCAAAATGCCATGAAACTTATTGAAAACAAGGAAAAAACTGAAATGAAAACTACCACTATGCTAGAACAACAATTAGGGAATGAAAACTTACAACTAAACTATAGTGCAGCAGCACTTTATTGAAAGAATAAACTTAACCTAATATGTGCAATGATAAGTCATACCTCAAAACAGAGTTTGAGGTGAATCCCATTAACTAGGATTGGCATTATTTCTCCATCCATGTTTAATAATTGGAATGTGTTATGCTCCTTGCATTCAGTGATAATAAATGGGCCAGTCTAGAAATGGTCAAATTTCGTATGCTTACCTTTCCACTTCTTAGCACATCCCACTTGAGAATGATATCACCCTCTTTGAAAAAATTGGTTGTAGTTTTCTTATCAAAGGTTCTCTTTGTTTGGAGTTGATGATACTCCAAAGTATTCATTGCCTTATCTCCCTTTTCTTCAAGCTCCATGAGCTCTACATATCTAACGGACATTGGGTCTTGTTCTTCAAACATCTCCAATTGGTGAACAATGTCGAGAGCTAGAAGCTCTACAGATAGAAGCAATCTAGCCTCTTTTCCATAAACCAAAACATATGGTGAATTACCAATTGACCTCTTAGGGGTTATTCTATCTGCCCAAAATGCAGATTTCAATTTGGTGTGCCAAACCCTCTGATTCTCCTCCATGGTTCTTTTAATAATCCTGATCAGATTTTTATTTGTACTTTCAGCCAAACCATTACCCTGTGGGTAATAATTTGAAGAGGTATTCAAATGAATTCCATGTTTAACAACCCAATCTATAACCCTTAATCCCACAAATGCAAGAGCATTATCAAAAATAATGGAGTCAAGAACACCAAATCTGGTTACTATATCTTCATAAAAGTTTAAAACTGAAGACTCATTAGCTTCTTTCAAAGCTACTACTTTTGTCCACCGTGTAGAATAGTCAGTGGTTGTAAGTACCCACTTGTGACCAACACTGGAAGGTGGATTTATTGGTCCAATAAAGTCTACGCCTCATCTCATGAAGGGTTGCTCAACCTAAATTGGCTACAGAAGCATAGCTAGCAACTTTTCTGTTCCCACAAATAAAGCACATTTAACACATTTCTTTGACCATGCATATGCATCTTTGAATAAGCTAGGCCAATAATAGCCGTCTCTCATAATTTTCCATGTTGTTATTCTTGGAGCAAAGTGACCTCCTAAAATTCCATCATGGAATTCATGAAGCGCTTTTTTAGTTTGATCAGTGTCAACACACCTTAATAATACACCATTTAGGTCTTTCCTTTAAAGAATATTGGCAATAAAAACATATGGAATGGATTGTAACCTAAAGTATCTTCTTTTTTTTCTATCTAGATCTAGTGGACACTCACTAGTCTATAGAAAATGGATCATATCTTGAACCCAACTTGTTGCTAATGCAAGTGCAGCATTCTAAAGCTCATTATCATTGACTAAAATAGTCTTTGTTTCTTATTTTTGTGCATCTTCAAGGGTTGAAGCAAGCTGCTCACACAATCCTCTGCCTATAACAAGCTTTGTGATTTTGATATCAACATCAAACTCCATAACTTTTGTGATCCATCCTGCTCTTTTCTCACTTAGATCTTTGCTCAGCAGAAATTCTTTTACACTAGGATGTGCAACTAAAAGATGAATTTTGTTGTTGGAGATTAGAGGCTTAAATTTCTTTAAACTTCTAATTACATCATGAACATGTTTCTCAACAAAGGTATATTTCTGCTCATAATTAGTGAGACTTTGGCTGAAAAAGGCTATTGGCTGCTTCAAATAGTCATTGTTTTTCTAAACTAGCATAGTAGAAATTGAACTAATGCTACCAAAAGCATATAGAATGAAGTCTTCAGAAAAATCTGGATTCACCAATGTTGGGGCTAATACTAAAGCTTCTTTGATTTCTTCAAAGCTATGTTTGGCTTCTTTAGTCCAACTGAAAACTATATTTTTCTTAAGCATAGCAATTAAAGGTTGTAATAAATTTGCAACATAAGGTATGAATCTCCTCAAAAATTTAATTCTACCTAAAAACCTCTGCAATCCTTTCTTGTGATTGGGTAATGGTAGCTCAAGTATGGCTTTGACTCTCTCCGGGTCAATAGTAATTCCTTCCATTGACACTATGTGTCCTAACAGTTTACCCTCATAAACTGCAAAGATACTCTTTTTTGGATTGAGAGATATACCATACTCTCTACATTTTTCAAAAACTTGTTTGAGATATAACAAGTGTTCATCTATATTTTTGGAATAAACTGTTATGTCATCTAGATAAACAAGTATAAATTTTATAATCAAACTCTGAAACACCATATCCATGGCCTATTGAAATGTGGCACTAGCATTTGATAAGCCAAAAGGCATTCTCTTGTAGGCCATAGTCCCCCACTTTGTTGTAAATGTTGTTTTATATTGGTCCTCTTCCTTGACTAAAATATGGTTATAACTAGAATACCCATCTAGAAGAGAAAACCTCTCTAAACTAGCAACAGCTTGGAGAAACTATTCCATGGAGGGTAAGGGGTAATATTTTTTTAAAGATGGTCTGTTAAGATATATAAAATATACACATAATCTTATCTCTCCATTCTTCTTTCTAACCAGGACAAGGTTAGAAACCCAGGATGTGTGTTTAATTGGAAAAACAATACCCCCCTCAACTAACTTAGTCAGGTCTTTGATCATTAAAGGTTCAAGCTTGGGGTTCAAAGGTCTCTGCTTTTTCCTAATAGGCTTAGCAATAGGTTCTAATTCAATTGTATGTTGAGCAATATGAGGGTCAAAACCCTTTAAATCAGAATATTTTCAAGCAAAAACATCATGAAACTCTTGGCACAAAGCAATAAAATATTGTCTATCTTCAGCTAAATAGATTTTTCCTAACTTAAGAAGCTTACCTTTAAAGATTTCAACTTCTTCATAATGGTCTTCTTTCACTTGAATGTTGAATTTACTCTTCTTAAGTTGGTCATCAATATTGAAAATAGACTCCAAGGTAACCAAACCCTTGGGTAACTTGTTTTTCCTCAGCTGTATGACTTGATCATCATATTGTTGTTTAATCTTCTCTTGATTCACTACAAAAAATTGATCTTCTTGGAGCAAAAAAGATAAAATTTGTTCATCACTGTCAAATATCTACTAGTTGATGTTGTTATCAGGAATTGATGGCCTGACTATAACTTTGACATACTACTCTATTTTCTCTTTTTTGATATCTATTGGGTTATCAAATTGTGCTCCAATTGCTGCAAGTTTTTCAACATGTTTATTTTGATTTCTTGGAATAGAAATTAGGTTGAAGGCATCAAATTCCTCTATTATATTCCACACTCTATTTCCGTAGGACTTCAATGCATCATTCTTGGCAACACTCAAGCCTCTAACTTGATTGATGATCAGTTTGCTATCTCCATAAGCCTTCAGACATTTTATTCCCCTTTTTCTTGCCCATTCAAGACCTTGAATAAGACTCTCATACTCAACAATGTTATTAGAGCACGCAAAAGAAAAATGAAAGGCTGAAAAGTACTTATCACCTTGTGGAGAAACAAGCATTGCACCTCCACTAGCTCCATTTTTACTTCTAGAGCCATCAAAAAAAATTTCACAAAGCTCATTTTGTTGTTCCAGTAATTGATTTGTACTCTTTTCAAGATTTGGAACCTTTGCATTAGGTTCAAGAAGCACGTAATTACCCATACTAGCATCTTAAATGAGATATTCAGGACTATCCAACACATTTTATGCTTCCCATTCATGTAACCATACATCAGGAACACTTTCTACTTGTAGATCTTGAGCAGCAGCAAGCTCACTATTAGTAAAAATGACACAATTTGTATATACAACAATAGGAACATCATTGATAACACTTGGGTTATATGGCTCAATGTGATCCTTGTCCAAATTTTTAGATTTAATAGTAACCTTGGTTCCATATCTTGTTCTAAACAACATATGTGACCAATCAGATGAAACATATCCTCCTATCTTGGTTGTAAAGTCTCTTGATAGACACAAAGCAAAGAAAGGTGGAAGACCTATGACACATATATCTTGTGGAACTGAAAAATTTGGACAAGCATGAAGTGCAAGGCTTAATCCTTTTATAACACCTAAAGTATTGACTAAGGTTCCATCCAATTGAATAACTCCTTTTTCTAAAGGTTGATATTTCAATCCAAGTTTATTTGCTACTTGCTTAGGCATTACAGAGCTACTAGCCCCACTATCCACCATATAGTTGTGCATTAATTTGTCACCAATAATTACAAACACATAAAATGGAGGTGGTTTGATGTCCTTACCCATTTCCTTGCTTGGTTGTTGGTTGTCCTAAGGGGTATTAGTAAACACAACCCTATCTTGACCTACTGATGGTTCTTCAGACACCTTCAAACTAGACAAAGTGGACTACAATATATCCTTTTGACCTGGGATAGCCAAGGAATCCCACATAGACATAGACACACTCATCTTTTTCATGTTCTCAATAATATTATAAGGCATAGTCAGATTTACCTTCTGATGTACCTTTACACCAGCATGATCAGCTTGCATGTGTGGCTGCTCCCTAGCATCTCCTTGTGAATTTCTCTGCAGAATGTGAGGCACTTGCGATGTAGATGGTTTTACAACTATTTTTTTACCTTTATCAATTGCTTTTTGAAGTTCAAAGGCTCTTTTCTTTGCTCTGGTATTTGTTGCAGTTGGAGAATCATCTACATTAACTCCACAGAACTTGCCAGTTCAATAGAGTAGTGTCATTTGTAAGTTGCCCCTACTGTTGTGGAGCTACATCATTAGGTATATTTTGTTGTGAGCTTCAAGCACTTTGCACCATTAATTCTTGGTTTATCACTCCATTAGAGCATGTGGCCTGATTATGTGGTTGGTTGCATGGATAACATCACTCATAATCAACATCAATGTTATTCTGAATAGGAACAAGGTCTCTAGTTGTGCTAATAGGAGCTGGATTATATGCTTGAAAAGGCCTTGTAGCAATATTTTGTATTTGAACCCGGTAATTACCTTAGTAGTGTTGCCTATTTCCTTGATATTGTTGTTGTTGACCTTGAAAAGGCTAATTTGCAGGTCTATTATATGATTGTTGCTTCTCTAAATTCAGTAGTTTGTTCCCAAAAGTTTTCAAAATGTCCTCAATCTTTTGTTGACTCTCATTTATTTCTTGCAACTCCTGAGATTGAATTGGGACTGAAAATTCTTTTTTATCAACAATTGGTAATGTTGGTACGGTAGGCAATGGTGCAAAAGGTGGTATCTAGAGTGGAATATTTGGCTATACTCCTGGAAAAATAGCCATTGGTAGCCTAGGAGCAATCTTCCCTACTTGAATCAAATAATTTTTTGCTCTAATTGTTGTCTCGTAAGCATTTGATAAGGACACTCCTCCCATAGACTATGTCATAATAGCTATATCACTGTTAAGAGCTTTCAAAAAGTATAGAAATACATATTTGGGAGGTGGCCAAGTTACTGTTGCAGGGATTCTATCCCAAGTCCTTTAGGATCTAAAATTGAAATCATTCATTTTCTCTTAAGGAGCTCTTTTAATAGTAGTCAATTGCTCCAATAAGAATAAGTTGTCAGATTTGTCCTAAAACTATCTATGCAATTTATCTCCTACCTCATACAATGTTGCAATGGTACCAACTCCTAGACTTCTAAACCATTGCAAAGCCCTCCCTTTGAATGATGCAACAAGTAATCTTACGGCTACGTCTTCTTGAGTAATGTGATGAACACCACACAAAGAAGCAACATCCTTTATATGCTCAATGGGAGTTGTTTGATCTTCACCAGTAAAGATTGACAAGCTCTTTAAAGTTCTACAACTAGTATGTCATTGTGTTGTGCCATATTTAATGGACTGCCTCCATTAAATGGCACAAAAGGCTAGTTTCTAATAGCCATTAAAGGTGGTTGTGATGGATTTATTTGAGTTTGAATAGCTGCAAATGAGGTAATAGAACCTGATAATACAAGAATAACACTTGAAAAAGGAGCAAATGTAATATGTTTTGGACTGTTGGAAGATGACCTTGCTGCTCTAAAGCTTGGTGATGCAAAACGAGTATTACTATCCCTTTTCAATGGTCTACCTCTTCTACTTGGTGGTGAGAAGAAAAACTCCTCCTAACACTAGGTGGTTTTAATTGAACTCTTCTTGATGGAGGATTTCCTTTTTTTGTCCTACCTTGTCTTCTAGGTGGTGACAGCTGTAGATACTCAAAATGTTTAGAACTCTCAATTTGTATTATTTTCATGTGTTGTAATAGGACTGATTTTACCGCTCTTTCAGCTCAACGGAGTCACCAGACATGCTATGATAACCTTTAAAAGCTCTGAAAATCATTGGTTGCATATCAAACCAATGAAAAGCATTGAGGGACGTGTCCTATTGGGCATGCCAAAACTATTAACTACTGA
Organism: Sequoia sempervirens; assembly: GCA_007258455.2. NCBI lineage: Eukaryota > Viridiplantae > Streptophyta > Pinopsida > Cupressales > Cupressaceae > Sequoia > Sequoia sempervirens. The sequence goes on from VDFB02000013.1 coordinate 82,757,170, forward strand.
AATTTTACCCTAGCTAAGCTACAAGATTTGATAAGTTAAGTTGTAGAACTTAGCTTTTCAGAGAAAACATGGGATGACCTCTCATGCTATGAGCTACTTATGAAGAGAGGTCAACCTTCAAATAAGGTCGGCTTCATCTTGGTATCACCTATTATAATGATTTGTAAGGAAAAGGGAGAAGGATTAAACTTAAATGAAAAACTAATAAAATATTATTCTATGGTGATACACCAAACTTTCCTAGAGTTTGCATACTTAGTTTATATGCACAATTCTAACAATGATTGAATCTAGATTACACAACTCACTTTTATATATCATTCCATTAGTAATTTATAAATAGGTTTGAATGCTAAAGCTCTTAGAGGGAAATATAAATCTCACAACTAAAAGTGATTGCACTTATAACACTAATTATAACCTACAATAACATATATCTTTGCAAAAGATACTATATTTGAGACAGAATTACAAGGAATGGAATAAGATTTCACTACTAATTCAATCAATCAAAAAGGCACAAAATAAAACAAAGTGTGAGAAGATAAAATACTCTATATCATTGATGTCCAAGGCCTTCACTAATATACATGCTCAAAATGTTGAGTTACAAAACATGCTCCAACTATTCAAGGACTGTAAAAGTCTATCTTCATAAATTGCATAAGAAGAACTCACTAAAATGGGTTACAAAGGAGGATATATTATCAAGTCCAAGTAGCTCCTCCAAAAGGGGCTCTAGAAGTTTCGTGAACTTGGATGCCTCTCAAAATCCTATATTTAAGCAACCATATTCACTCTAAAAGACTTCAATATGTGTGAAAAGGTCAAGTTTGACCAAGTTCAAGATAAAAACATAATAAATTAGCCCCTAGATGCTCTCCTTGTGTCTCAAAACTGAAATAGCATGCCTATATTTGCTCCAACTGTTTTCAAGAAACAACATAAATACTCCTATATTCCTTCCACATGTTTGCAAATCACTTCCTAACCTTCCTAGATGTTCTCAAAGTCATAACTGGGTCAAAACAAACCCAGACTATAACTTTGGCTTATGCAATAAACCCAACTATATATCTCCTAATGCATACACAATGCATGTTGCATTATTTTTGCACTTTAAAATAGCAAATTGATTAAAGTGATTTATAGCAATATCACTTAATCATATACTTTACATTAGCAAATCAAATGCAAAAATAATAAAGTTCTTGACCCATGTGAGAGATTAAAAGCAAAAAGAAAGTCTTAAAAGACTTAATCAACATTAAAGAATATAAGACCTAAAGTCTTATGACACACCCATCATTAGTTGTTTGCATATATTTTAAAAAGAAAGCTAAAAAAACACCTAACCATTGGCCTCCTTTGGGGATTGAAACCCTAAAATGAATGAAATACATTCATTTTATCTTATCACTTTATTTTATTTGGTTGGAAGAAGCACTACCATCAAGGTTTCTATAGAGATTTCTTTGTTGGAGATTTTAATCATGTACGCCATTGTGAAGGTTGTTGAGGTCTGAAACATTAGAAATCTGATTTTTCCTTCGAAATTGGAAGATCTCTGTGCATTTTGAAATTTTTTGAAAGCTTTTTATCTTCTGCGGCCGCGGGCCCTGGCATTTTTTGACTCGCAGAAACTATGGTAAGTATTTTGAGAAATACTTTGGCTTTACTCTGTTGTTTCTGACCTTTCTTCTAAAAACAATGCTTGGAGTTTTGAGTTATCAAACGCACATTATTAGTTTACTCTCACTCTATGGTTTCTATCTCATATTCCATTGGGGAATGTGCTTGGTTGTAGCTTTGTCTATGTTGTTTTTACTAATTTTTATGCTGTTCGACCTCCATATCTTTCTTGTTTGAACAAAGACTCGTATCTCTGTGACTTTTCTTTCCCTTTAACTTCAATGGCCATGGATAAACAAAACACAGGGACCCATCTTTGTATGTTGAGGGTTTGATTATCCTTGATAGATAATTAGAGAGCTCGCTTTATTATAAAGATGCCATGGCCTGTAGACTCCATTTCTTTTGATGTTTTATGGCAGGCTTCACCTAGAATTTAGTCGACCTTCATTGTCAAGTTGAGGGTTTTATGAAAAGTATAGAGAAAGAATTTGGCTCAACCTTTATTTTTGTTAAAAACCCTCATATGGTTTACCTTTTTGTAAAATTTTAAAAGCTTGGTCTCTCATATTTTTATGGCCATCAAGGGTTTGTACAAAAATCCTCATTTATGAACCTTTAAAAAAATCATCTGGGTATTTGATTTTCTTTCTATAAAAACCCTAATTAAAGATTTGTTGCATCTAGAATTTGGCCTCATGAATTTTAGAAAAAACCCTCAAGGTACTCCATGTAAAAATTTGCATGTGTAAGTGGCCATTATTTTTTGCATTTTGTAAATAAGCACTCTTGAAAGGCACTCAAAGAACAGTTGACATGCTTGATCAATGTTTTCATATTTTGTATCACCCAAATTTGAGGAAAACCACACAAAAAATCCTTCTGGAAAAACACTATTCTATGACATTTTAGTATGATCATTTTTTTTCTTACAAATATATGAAGGTTTTGACCCATATCAAAAGATGTAAAAAACTTTCAACACTATGGCTTGATTTTTGAAGCTTTTTCTTCTGTTTTTTTTATTCTCAATTGAAAACAACTTAGCTTTTAGACATTCTAGGTTATCCTCACTTTATAGCTAGCTGGGGATTTTGTATATTCTCTAGATTTTGTTTTACAACAACAAAAATTTGTAATACTTTACTATTCTAAAATTTCTATTTATTGGTGTTTGTTCTTAAACACAGAAGATTTAAAATGTATATTTTCAATTTCCACTGTCAATGTCATTGAGTTATCCTCTTGATTGCACCATTTGATGAATATGTTGAATGTAACTTGAAAAACTGTAATGATCACTCTAATTACTACTTTGTATTGATCACTATAATGAGGTATTGTCCTCAAATGTTTTGAACTATTCCATAACAATGATCCCATTATATTACTCCTGAAAATTAATGATAACTATTCTCTTGGAGGTTTAATTTCTCTGTTATCATCATGGAATCCTTAAATTAGAACTTAACTGTCTTAAAGATATTCATATGTTAATTGTAATCTCCATCCAAATTTCAGTTGGGAAACTTGCATGCTACTATTATGCATGTTGAATGATCATGTTGTTTTAATCTTTTTCCATAGTTTCAATGAGCAAAAACCTATTATTGTAATCTACATTGGATGCACTGAAGTGCACTTAAAAAGTTGTGCATAAATAATGAGTTGGGCTCAAGCCTCATGGGAGCCACATTTCCACCACTTATTTTGAATTAAAACAAGATTGCACCTATAGTTGCACATGAAGCAAACAAGTTAGAAAAACATGTGTGTTTCAAGTGTGTTTGATAATTCCAATGGTTTTTTGGGACACTTGTAATGCACACAAGACTTATTTAATGCAGATCAGGACCAATTTATACATGTATGGGTAGATGATCATGTATGGTATGTAACCTTTCATTGCTTAGAGCATTGCTCTAACACATTACCTTGACTTAATGCAGGAAACAGGAGTATCAAGGAGCTAGGAAGGCTAGGACAACTCAGGCAACAGCTAGATAAGAAGACTCGACAAAACCAGTCATTCTTAGGAAATGACTGGTTACCCTCCTTACATGCACTTGTTCTTCTTCATTTACTTATTCATGTATATGTTGATTTTGATTTGTATTGAATAAGGCAAAAGTTAAACTCACGACTTGTGTGAGTCAAATGAATATTTCTATATTCAATAAAGATTACCTTTTTCAGAAAAGATTTGTAAAATCTTTCTTATGTTATATACATGTGTATAATGTAATGATCTGTAGTTGTAATCTTTCTTGGATTTTTCATTTATACATCTAAATGTAATGCAAGAGGGATAATAAAATGAATACCTCATTTTCTCAGTTTAAAATCCATAAACTCAACCTGATTTGAACTGTAAATGAAAAATGGGTAAACAGTATTTCAAAAGGAATATAAAGACCGTTGCACTAAACAAATCATTGTTTATTGTATAATTTCAATTAATTGAAAGAGAGGAAGATCGTAGGAGATTTAGAGGATATTCAATATATTTTTCCATTTATCAAATGCATTTTGTATATTCTTTTTGGAATTTGTTTAAAGAAAAAGACACGTGTCTTGCTTCTATTTTCCTTCCATCAATTGCTACCACCAAGATTATTGGAGATGTGCGGCCAACCTTAATAAATATTACAAGCATACATTGATTTTAGAAAACAAACTGAACATAATTATTCATTTACGCCTTACATCGTAGCATTTTATTTCCACTTTTTTATGCAAAACACTTGATTTAGAGATTATAAAATTTGCATATCTATTTAGAAGACAATACAAAGTAATTTATTGTGATGCTATAAACCCAACATACTACTGTATCTTTTATGCTACAACTTTCCTATAATTAACTTGCCATTCCATAAAGTTGTAAACACTTCCTAATTACAAAAAATTTGGAGTTCATTGTATATAAAGTAACCAATTAAAAATAATTACCAAATCCTTCAAACCAATATGGCATCTTTCAATTACAGAAACAAAACCTTTATGCAAATCAAGGAAATAAGTAATGTTCATATCTTGACATGGTAAATACCTAGAAACAAGATACAAATCTGGAACGTCAGCACTGATGATGCGTGGTTCCGCTCCTTTTTCCCATCTCACCTGCACCAGAACTCTGACAAAGTTTATTTCTATTTTGTGACTAATATTAAAGCTTTCTAACAGAGTGGGAAACCTGCATGTATATACCATAATGTAAAATAATGATAGATTATCATTACATAGTTCTTTGAAATCCATAACCAAGGCTAGAAACGCCAAAATTCTCAGTACAGGATATCTTCCCCATCTCCATGTTCTTTCAGTCAAGGCAATAGCGTTGTTCTTATAGTCACATAACCTGCTTATGCACTTTTTAATGATTATTATAGTTAATGGGGCTGATATCTGCACAGAGAAATGAAAAGCTAACCAAAAAAACCAAAAAAAATGTTATTTTATACAATACACAGGTGATCATCTTCCCCATCTCCATGTTCTTCTAGTAAAGGAAATAGATGGGTAGAGTTGAGTAGCACAATGCCCATAATAGCGAAGAGAAATCACAATAGGAAAGAGGAATGGTCCTTGGAATTGCATTGATCAATATCAATTGAATAAATGACAAAGCATTGGCTAGGGCTTGAACCATTGTGAACCATACAACATGATTTTTTTTTAAAGATAATGCAAATATGCTCATGAAAATAAGATTATTGCAGTCAAATCAGAAACTATATTGTTCAAAATTTCTTGGTTATCTATTTGGATTCTAAACTGGAGGAGAGGATTACCAACAAAGAAATATGCATCCTCTTCAGTATAAAATTTTAGAATTACATACCCATGAAGCATGTTTAGAAATTTTCAAATGAAATTTTCAGGACTAATTCTACAGACATAATCCCTTCCAAATGGAAAAAACTAAACGAGGAGTTAAGCAACATGATATAAAGTTTGGAGTCAAGGTATAAAGGAAGCAAATGGTACATAAAGCTAGAACATTTTTCGTTTGTACATCACATTAAGTTGCAGGTTCAGGATTTTGGCATATTAGCTACTTCTATAGTGATAAGAACTAAATCATTAACTATTCAAAATTTTAGAATTACATCCCCATGAAGCATATTACAATATGTTTGATTTTCTAAATGGCACATGGTACAGTTTTTAAATCAGTTGGGAATGTTACATTGCCAACTTCTTTCACAATTGCAATGATGTAGTTGTCCATTACAAGTGTGAATGTGCCTTGTATTTGGAATTTTTGTAAGAGAAGCATTGACTATAGATATGTCTTTTATATAATTTTCAAAGGGAATTGGTGCTAGCTAAGGGAAGTTATGTTCTGAGATATGTTTGTACAAGTAGCAATCAACAACTCCATCTATTTTTTGAATTATGCATTGCAAGAAGGCTTATACTCAAAATTCATTGTTGTTGTGCATTGAACTATATCCTTGTTGGAAGGCTGGGTGAAGAAAAATGTTTGGTGACATGAGGTACAAAGTGGTTGGTATGGGGCATTTGAATATTTTTGGTTTTAGTGTTTGAGTTATCTGCAATGGAAGTGAACATTTAAATAGTGGCATTTAGAACTTTTAGAATTGAATGCATAGTAATAGTAGTAATATTTTTTAGTATTAAATATTTTTGGGACTTGCATGTACATTGGAAGATGGAAGTGTTTGTAGGAAAGCTTTAGTGCATTCATCATTGAGTTCATCAATGAAGGTGGATTGAGTTGATCGTATGACAGTTGTATCTCTTGTGTCATCCCGTACAACATTCTTGAACAATATAAGTGGTGTTCTTTTCTGATACAAGCATTAATTGTAGTGTAGCATAGAGTTCGGTATGGTTGCTAAGAACTATAAATTGTAAAAGAGGAAAATGTGTCAGTTGTCATAGTTAATAAAATTTATAACATTGCAAGAGGTATAAAATAGAGTTTGATATTTGTACACAACATATTATAGTAGTCATATCATTTTGTGACTCTCCATCTTTTTACATGTAGTTCATATTGGTTTGGTGTTTGATGGTGAGCAGTTAGAACAACACCAAATGTTCTAATTGAGTAGAAGTTATTTGATTGGATTGGCTAGGAGAAAATTGTGTCAGGTATGAGCCTACATTGCTTGTAGACTTTGTCAATATTTTCAATGGTAGTTTTAGGATTCAACTAGAGAAAATAATCAGCATCTCCTCTTTCATAGTGTTTTTTTTTTATTATAAACTTTATAAGATACACATTTGTACCATCAATAACTATGGCAAGAATGTCTAAGTCAACTTATTGTCAATGTTTAAAGCTATTGTCATTTGGCCATGGTTGTCAACAAGATCAATGTGCAAAATTGTTGCTCTTGGTTGCATTGCAGGGTTTCTAGTAGAAGCAAGGCCATAGATGACTATGATATCATCTTCAAAAGCTATGGCTGATTTTTTTGTATAGATTTCAAGTATGCTTGATGCAGCGTCAACCTGGAAACTGCAGATTGCAATTTCAGTGATGGAAAAATTTGAATGAAAAAATGAGTATGGAAAGAAGGAAGTCACATATGACATAAATGTAGAAAAACACTTGTCCCTTTGTTTTTGATAAGATAAGCAACATTTATAGGGCCGATAAAGGAAGACGGCAACGGTCTAAATATTATGGTGGCGAATCCTCACGTCAAGTTATATCTATGGTATACTATGGATGTAAAGACTTTGTTCAATGCGAGTTAAGATGCACCTCTACGAGTGCCCCTACGGGTATTGGTTACACCTGAAAGTGCGCAACAATCAAGTTGCCAGATTGCAGTCACACCACCCCGTAGGGATTCGATGTTGATTCTCCTTGAACCATCGAGGCAGATGGTGGAAAGATCAGCATCTTACCTGCTTGTTATTAGCTCTGCCATTGAGTGATCAATATTGGTTTGGACCGGCACTATCTATCCGGCCAGAGGCCAAACACAACTGAACAAGGTTCCCCTACATGCATGCATGCAGGGAACTATAGTTTCCCACCCACTCGGAATTGTTCGACACATGGAAATTCACCTTTGGACTCTCCAGTTCTTCATAGGGGGGTGCCGCTATGAGTCATCCTTGCCAATGCTACGGCTGCACACTCACCAAAGCCCTCGCAACTTCGAGAGATGGCTCCCAAGCGGGAACCCATCTAGTGTCAATAGATTCACTCAACGCTTGCTCAATTTTCCCTGTAGGGCCAAACTTGGATGCCTCATCAGAACAGTACGTAATATGCCTCCCTCTTTGGTGAGAGGCAGATCCGCATCTATACTACACATGCCCCCCACCCCAACAACCTTTTCTCTACAGTTGTCAAACCACCACTCCTTTATTTAGATGGCCAGGATGTTGCCCCCTCCCCCCATCCAGAGATATTCTATAAACGGTCACCGCCCCCCCTGCCATTTCTTCTAAACGGTTACCGCCCCCACCCCCCCCCTCTTTCTATAGTTGCCTTGGGTGGGGGGGTCTTGCGGGTGGGGGGAATTCTAATGATTCTTGGGCCCTATCTATATCTCTGTAGGGCAGCGAGGAGAACAGGGATATAGATAGGGGGCCCCCGGGCAGCTCTCTTCTCAAGTAGGGCAGCGAGGAGAACTCTCCTCTTCTCTATTTCTATCTCCAAGGAACCAAGAAAGAAAGCATAGATCCATTACGTATAGATACATATTTCTATTACTATGGGTACAGAGGCAAGGAACCAGGGGAGAAAGCAAGCTTCTATAATTGGGAAGCAACTATATCTATCGGCTGGCGAAAGAAAGTGTCATTTAGAAAGAAAGATAGTTCCGACCTTCCAACCTTCCTGCAACCGGATAGTAGGGTTGGCCTTCCATTCCAACCCCCAACCCCAAGTAGCTAATAAAAGCCTTCCAACCTTCCTGCAACCGGATAGTAGGCCATTGCTTCATTATTAATCACTCCTACATGGCTAAATTCAGGATGGAGTGAGTGCGAGATGGCCGCATTCTAGTAGGAAGGAAGGAGGTGTGCGAAAGAAGGCTCATGTGAATGAATAGGTAGGTTGGCCGGCTGTCGAGCGTGAGAAAAAAGTGATGGCAGGTCGATAGGGACTTTTACATCCCTATAGAACCCTATAGTCCCACCCAACTATAACTCCCACCCAACTTTAGTAGGAAAGACCCCACCACCCAAGGCGGACCCCACCGGGGGGGTGGGAGGCTATAGAGTGGCATGCCTTCGGCACCCGCTATAGTAGTTTCCAATATGGTCAGCTGCCGAAGGCATGCCTTAGGTGGGTAAGGCCTGCCTTTGACAGGGGGTGGCCCTACTATTCTAAGGCGGGAGCGGTAGATTATAGTTAGTTGGCCTGCCTTCGGCAGCTGACCATATTGGAAATATAATGGGGGGACTGCCAAAGGCAGTCCGAGGTGGGTGGGTGGCAACCCCTTTTGTCCCCCCACCCGCCCCTTGGCCTCCCACCCACCCCCGAAAAGTGCCGGATGGTGGGGTCCGCCTTGGGTGGGAAGCTATAGCCCATAGAATAGTAAGGTCGGGTGTGCTTAAGGAAGATAAAGCAATTCCAGGAATAGTAGTCGTTCCAGAACCGGCACTAGTCCTACTATAATCCCAACCCACCCGGCACGGTCCATAGAATTGTAGGGGCCCCCCACCCAGATTCTATACGTAACATGCCCACCCCACTATAGAGGATAGGGCCCCCTACTATCGGCTAGGCTATCACAGAAAGGTTGTGTCGGCTAGAATGGTAGGGGGATCACGGATAATGGCGGCTATATAGTTGTTGACAAAGGCGATTCGCCAGATTCTATACGTAACATGCCCACCCCCAACTATCAACTACCTCCCCCCACCCCCAATCGGGCCCTCCCACTGAATGGGCCCTCCCACCGACAGGGGAAAGGGCCCTGGCCTTTTACATACCAACTATCGGACCACCGCCACCGAAGAAAGGGCATTCTGACGATCTGCCACCGACCTTCCTCCACCCCCCATTCTAGTCATTCCGATAATATGCTACCGACTCTCCCCCACCCTCATACCAAATCGGATGGGAGGAATTCTCCCCACCCCTTTATAATAGCTATAGAAAGGGAAAATCGGTTCGGGCATTGTTCTTAGATATCTATCGCTGGGTGGGGAGTACCTTAGAGCTTGTTCTCTCGTGTACGATGCCGATATGAATCCGACAGTGGAGGCGTACACGCACGCGTGAAGAGCTAGGCTCATGAAGTAATTCAGTGGCTAGCTCACGAGAATTGGTTGGAAGGGCTCAAATCGGAGTATGGTTACCCAAATCAGAGTATGGTTGTCCCTCCCTTCGGCTCTAGGCAGCTAGCTCTTCCTATCAGGTAGGTCCAGCAGGTTATTTCAAAACTTTTTTGACCCGGTGTTCATGGTGCTCACTGCTGAATATACTGCGTAAAGGCCTTCGATATCCTGGCTAAAGCTAAACCACCCACTGACTTGAGTTGACATTGAATTGAATTGATTCAACTTATTCCCGTGCTGCTTACTCCTCCCTCCTGATTTCCACGGCATACTCTCAATTTGCTCCTTTCTGATTCCCAGCTGTTCTTCAGCATACTTTCTCAATTTGCATTAGGGAAGGTTGATGCTGAACGGGGCCCATTCGGATGGTGGATGATCATTAGGCCAGGTGAGACGGGGTGAGAGTCCCATCATCATGCTCCGCTGCTCCACCGAAGGGCCCTATCCTTCATATTGTGAAGGCGATGCGACGGCCTTTCGATTACCTGCTGTCTTCCACCGGCTCTTCTCACAATAGTCAGCGATTACCTGACTTTCGTTTCGTCCTTCCTTCCACCTACCCAGTCCTTCCTTCCTCAATACGATTACCTTCCCTTAGTTCTTCCATTCCAACAACAAGTATTCTGCCTTCTTAACTAGTGATGCGCATAGAAGGGGGGTTGGGGAGAAAGGGGAGCCTTTCTATAGTATAGTAGGGCCTGTGTTTGGGAACTACTGGCTGTCGACAATTATGAAAGGAGGTGGGGGCCACTCTCTACTATAAAATAGAAAGGTGGATAGGGGGGTCGAGGCCCTACCTATATATAACTTTACACAATGAGCTGCAGCAGCCTTATAGGAAACAAGGTTTTGAAAGAACCAAGAACCTTAAATAGAGCTAAGACACACCTAACAACAAAAACGAACAAAACCAACAGCGAACCCACAACAAAACACAATCAACACCTAATCAATAGAGACCAGAAGAGAATGGAGCACTCAAAACCAACAACGGTCTTGAGACAAACATAGACAAATAGCCCGAACTTAGCACAACAACCAGGAGCAGCCAAGCATTTAGGAAAAAACCAATCCTATAGAAAATAAGAAACAAACCACACATTGTACGCACAAAAGACTACCTAGATCAACCAGGCCATACTACACTTGCAGCAGTAGGACTGCAGTAGACCTTCCTCCAACCACTCGAGAGGGCTAACCCACCAGGAGACCCTATCTCCACCTCAATAGGAGATAGGAAGAATGAACATAAGTTGAAGAACCATTCAAGTAACCCAAAAACTCTCCACCTGAATAACATATGCAACCCATTCAAAATCGCTCTCCCACTCATCACTCTCCCTCAAGTGCGCCCTCACCCCCACTTGTCCCTTTGTTGTTGTTGGTCATTGGAGAAAATTGCCTCATTTGCAAGGGTGCCTACATAATTGAGCAAGAGATTTCAAAAATGATTTCCACTAGACATAATTAACAAAAGCATATTTCTAATGCAAATAAAAATAAATAAAATGTTAATAGAAGTGTTTAATGGCAGTACCTATTTTCATAGTCTATGCATTTTTTGGATGGTAGATTATCTAAAGGCATGTAATGATCCATGGTGGGTTGTGCAACAATTGTGATTATTGTGTTGCAAGAGTTGTTGGTAATATGTGTTGTTGATCGGTAGATAATGCAAAGAGCTTAAATGCATTGAAGACAATAAACAAATTAAATCCTATCAAGCACCATGAAGTACAAACTAGAATGAAAATAAAAATAGTAAACAAAGAAACTGCAAACCGATTTTCAAACTAGTGTTGATTGATCTCCATGGCTCTTCTCCATCTGCACAAGGATGCAAGATTTCAAAGGTTGATTGTAGAGGAGGAAAGTTGGTTGCTCAATTCTGTAGCATAACAACCTGATGAAGATGATAGATGGCGATTGAAGACTAATTTTGACAGAGTGAAGATGCTAGAAGAAGATTCGATGGAAGAATGATTTTGACAGCATAAGGATGTCTAAAGATTCGATGCAAATGGCCTGTGAAAGGTTTGATTTATAGATTTTCGATGTGGACAGAGATAAGATTTGATAAGATTGATAATGATTTGATTTTTGTCAAAAGAGGAAAAACAATGAGATGAGATAAGATTTTCAAAAGATAGAAAGATTTTGATTTATTGTTTTAAAGGAATTAAAACAAGATAAGATAAGATGTGAAAAAATAGAAAGATTTTGATTATCTTTTAAAGGAAATAAATCCTGAAAAAGATGAGAAGGATAATTGATGAATTATCTAATTAAATAAATTAATTAGATGCACATGAGTTCAAATTTTGGAAAGAAAGCGAGAAGATATTTTAAAGATTTTATTAATTAAATAAATATTTGATTTATTTAATTAATGTTGGATTTATGATTTCATCAATTAAATAATACAAATTATTTAATTAACATTAGAAGAATTAATATAAATGATTTAATTAATTAAATAATATAAATTATTTAATTAACATTAGAGGAATGGATGGAAATGATTTAATTAATTAAATAATATAAATTATTTAATTAGCATTAGAGGAATGGATGAAAATGATTTAATTAATTAAATAATATTAATTAATTAACATTAGAGGAATGGATGGAAATGATTTAATTAACATTAGAGGAATTGATGAATTATGCATCTAGGAAGGGAATAAATGAAATTAGTCAAATAAATAAGATTTATTTAACTAATTAGATGACACATGGGTACCTAGGGAAAAACATGATACAAGGTGTCTAAATGATGCAATGTTGTGACAAGGTATTGTAAGATGACAATTTTTTGATGTCTACATTTTGCCCCTCTTTGAGATGATGTTCGAGATGATGAGATTTGTGTCGAGTAACATCATTTCAAAGAAGTTAAGGTATGGATAGAGGAAAATGGATAATGATATAAAGATAGGATGATGATGGAATGATGATGCCCCCTCGAGAGGATAGGCGGGTTGAACAAACACGGGTAGGCTCTCGAAATGAAATGATAAGGATAGATAGGATGATGCAAGATAGAAAGTGGATGAAGGAGATGAATGATATGTTATGCTGCAATGAAAGATGAGCAACCATGATGTTTGATATAGCACTAGACGTTATGCACCAAGGTATAAGGACCAAGGTGACGATGTGTCTCATGCCCCAGCATAATACAACCTTGTCTAGACGTATGAGGAAAGAGGCTTAGAGCATTAAAGTCCTAATGCACAAAAGGTATTATGTGACCTGAGATGCAAAGGATAATGCAAAAAGATATTCCAACATACACAAGATATGAATATTAGCTATAATGATACATATTTGATACAAATGCAAGATAAAATGATAACACACACAAGCAAGCAAGCAAGCATGCACAAATGATACAAAAACAAACAAGGTATTGCCCTTGTCAAGTTGTAAACCGTTGATTGATTGATTGATTGATGATGTTGATAGTGTTGTCATTGTTGGGAAGCGATATATTCCTAGAGCAACACAAGGATGATGATAATTGATTGGTTGATTGGTTGATTTGGTTTACGACAAGATTAGGAGCAAGACCAAAGGTTGTGATTGGATAATTTGACAAGATTGATTGACTTGATTGGTATGGATTAAGGATTGACTTGCATTTGGATATTTGCTTGGAATGATTTGATTGAGTTGATTGGATGAAATGGTTTTGATGAAGATGATTGATTTGGTTGAATCGTTGAATTATTGGATTGAGGAATTGATTGGATTGGAATGATTTTGATGATAATGATTAGATTGATGATGAGAAGAAGTGATGTGGTTTGATTTTATTACTTGGATTTTGTCGGATATTTGATTTTTTTTGTAATTTTGGGGATATTTTGATTTTTTTTTGAATTTTTGAAATGTTTTGAATTTTTTTTTTACTTTTAAAATGTTTTGATTTTTTTGGACTTTTTGAAATGTTTTGACTTTTTTTTTTTTTGGACTTATGAGTAGCCTTTGTGCTAGATACCAATGACAAGGGGAAAACCAAGTCTAGGTGCAAGGAGATAAATGGGATTGATGGATGAAAGGGGGTGATGGGATAAGGGATAAAAGGCTCATGATATATGGATGGATGGAAATGATAAGTCATAGTGAATGAAATGGATGTATGCATCATAAGAGAGCAAGAATGTGATTTCCAAAGACTATGTTGCATAGGAATAATATGCCCCATTCTAGGTACAAGACTTCGGATTTTTCTAGACAAAATGTATGACAATAGGATAATGACATGATTGGTTTAGATCGGATGAGGTATGTCAAGAGATACCCAAAACATGTTTCAACCTTTGGCCCTATATCTTCATCAAGATCAAAAGGAGAATGGTGGATGAATGGACTCAATATGATAGGTATGTATGATGGCTAAAGATGGTAGGTAAGATGGAAGTGATATGACATGAAAATGATAGGTTGGATAGATAAGACATTGTGCCCCCAAGTGTAAGTGACATAGAAGATCAACGTACACATGATGCCTATTTTCTAGGTTTTCATCATGGTACTTATCCAGGGTGCCTGTTTACCAGGTTTTCACCATTGGACGGAGGGATTTCTCTTTACTTTTCTTTTTTTTGATTTTTTTTTTACTTTTTGACTTTTTGACTTTTTAACTTTTTGACTTTTTGACTTTTGGATAGGAGGGGATATGGATAGGAGGGACTCAAGTGTATAGTTGCATGAAAGGTGATAGTCCTACTAGGGATGGATGTCATTGTATTGACCATGGCAAATGTCATTATGCTCATAGATGTTGGTAAGGGATGACATGAAAGAGAAGAGGAGTAGGTAGATAATGGATTATGAAAGTCTTATGTAAGAATGGATGGGGAATAGTGGATGATGATGTGGAATGAATAGGACTTGTGCAAAAGGATGGATGAAGGTTTATGCAAAAGCATGGACCATAGGAAGATGGTGGGGGAGATATGTAGGATAATGCGTGAAGGATGGGGAGATGGAGGTATGTGGAATTGTTGTGAAATGAAAGGGAACCATGACCAATGGTTGCACACACTGTGATAAATGTTGAAGCTTTGAATGTGGATGGGGTGTAGGAAGCAATGAAGATGTTTGCTTAGGAGGTGGAGGGTGTAGTGCTTTTGGTACCCACATAGAATTAATATTTTTATGATTTTTATTTTTCTTGTGGGTTTTAGGAATTTGAGACCTTTGAATGGAATGAGAATGTGGGATGGAAGTGGATGGTTGGGATTTTTGTGATGTGAATGCCTCATTTAACTTGATTTCTTTTTTCTTAGGTACCCAAACCATTTTGGTTTTGGTCTTTACTTTTGGAGGTATGGGCTTATATACCTTTTTGGATGTATTTTGATTTGAATTTTTGTATTGATGTCCTAAGGCATGAGAACCCTTAGGATTTTTTACTTTACAAGTAAAGGCATTGGAATTCTTGCTTGTGAATCCCATGGGTATGGTGGAATGGGTGGAAACTTCATGTTTAGACAATGTGTGCATTTGTTGGTCATGATTATGAATGTTAGGGTACTTATGGACAAATGGATAGAAGGATTGGACGGTAGGGATATTAGGTGTTGGAAGTAATGGTGGTAAAGTTGATGGTGGGAAATTAGGAGTTGGAAGCAATGGTGGTAGAGTGGATCGAGGGATATTAGGAGTTGGAAGTAATGGTGGTAGAGTGGATGGTGGAAGGTGTATGGTCACATGCTTTTGACATTTCTAGGATGATGGAGGTGGAATGGAAACATATGTTTTAGTTGTATGATAGGCTTCATGATAGAAAGTGGACTTAGGAGGCATGGAGGAAATACCAACATCTTGAGATTGGTGTCCTTGAGATGTATGCCCACAGCCATAAGAGCATGGAGGGACTTTGACATGGATAGGCTCCAAAATACCTTGTTCATGAAGGTCTAAACCTTTATCTTGGTGGTTCATGTTTTGGAGTGTGCAATGGACAATGAGACTAGGTATAGGTGGAACACTAGACATGAGTTCCTTATTGGATGGAGAAGATGAAGCAAGGGAAGATAATGGTTTTTGTTGTTCTAAGGAGGAACATTCATGAATGAGGGTGGAAAGACCATCAGGATATGATGGAGGACTTGCAATGGGGTTGATAGTGGGTGATGGAGGACCATTAGGATCTTGATTAGCATTGTGTTCACTTAGATCCAATGTATTTTTTTGATCTTCTATGTGAGATTGGGAGGCATATGTCTCATCAAAGAAAGTGGATGTTAATAGATCATGGATAGGACTAGGTAGGGGGTAGATAGGAGTAAGGGATGTTTCTTGCTCATGGATAGGTGAAGTGATAGGCTCTTGACCATGGAATGCATAAAGTTGGCTAAGAGGATCATCATGGTCTTCTTGATCATAAAAGGGGTCTTGATCAAAGATGGAAGGTTGATCATGAACAATATTAGGTATGTTATGAATGGGATCATTGGGAGGGTGTTGATCTTTATGTGGATGAGGGGGTAATGTTTCCGCATGTTTAGGATTGTGCTCTTGAAATACCTCATGACTTATTGGAATGGAGGTGGAAGGGGATTTCTCATGGAGAGACTTGTCATATTCTTGATGGTCAACAACATAGGAGTATGATAGAGGGTGACTTGGACTTACGAGGGGAGACTCTGGAATTGGCTCAAGGGGTTGTGGATGACATGGTTGGCTTGAAGGACTTGGCATGATGTTTGAGGATTCTTTTGTATGTTCAAGTATACGTGTTGAATGGCATGGCGATAGTTGATTCCTTGCTCGTAGCACTTGGGTCACATCCTTTGGAGGTGTAGAGGTGGAAGGTGTTGGCTTAGGGTTTTGATTTTGATTGGATGATGGTATGATAAAGTTATAGGGTGCATGTTCTAGATTGGTATTTCCCTTGTCAAAGGTGGCATTAAGACTTAAAAGCTCTTGATTTTTTTTCCAAGGTAGACTTGGGCTCCTATGTTCTTCCAGTGATATTGATGGATGTGTTGATGTGGCATTGGCATGCGAAGAAGTGGATGGATTAGATTGGTCAATTTTATTTGATGGCTTAGATTTGGGCTTCTCAAAAAATTCAAAAATATTGAATTTGGATGATGTTGTTTTTGGAGAAGAGGTTACATTCATATTTCCATCAAAGGAATTCTTAGTTGTGCCCCCTTGGATTATGAATTTGGGCTTGTTTATGATTATGACCATTTTGATAATTGGTGACTAGGACTAGGTTGGTGATAGTGATGATGTGGAATGATTAGATTGGAAGACTTGGATTGATTAGGGTTGATGGTGATTGGATATGAATGTGTTGGAAGAATTTGTAGAGTGACTTTATGTGTTTGGTTTTTAGCTTGATTGGACAATGTTTAAATGAATCACACATGTACAACCATAAATCACTCATGCAAGACACATAAGCAAGTTTGAATTTTGAAATTTGAATAATGTAATAATGATTATTAAACAAGCACACATGGAAGACACATCAACAAGCCCTATGACTAGTCAAGTGGGGTATGGCCAATTAGGTCTCAAGCTAGTCTGCACAAGGTTGACTAAGGATGATTTGAAAGCAAAATCTTGCCACACAGCCAGGAGAAAGGGGTAACCCACCCTTCACCTTCACTTCCCAAAGGTATAAAGTTCTTTGGGGCTTAGCCAAGAGTGACAAAAAATTTAACTTCCAAACAAGCGTGTCTTTCGATTCACACTTCAATTGAGGTCATCCCCAGGGGTGATGAAATCCCCTACTAGGCCTCCTAGAAAGGGTTTGACAAAAGCAAACCAAGTGAGGTGTTTGTGATCACACACACACACTTGATTCACACTCACAATGATTAATTTCCCTTAAACAAATTGCAATGTTTATAAAAAATTCAAACACTTGTTATATTTATCCCCAAATCAAGATGTGATGGAAGACAATGATTAATTTTAGACCCAATTTTTGAAGTGTGATTGAAGACAAGATTTTTTTTAAACCAATTGCAATGATGTGATCAAACAAGATTAAGAGATGAAGGATGAAATGAGTGCACCTGGTTATTTTCACTTTCCAAATTGATGTTGTGACTAATTCCAATACTTTTCCAACTTCGTATGATTCACCAACAAGTCACAAGGACAAGAGAAACAAATTAAAAATCTGTTTGAACAAAAGTCATATGTGTTGAAGAATATATGAAAATTTGAGAACTTTAACTCTATAAAAGTTGATAAAAATCAGCACCATTGGATAGCTTATGAAATTCTACCCCAAATCAAAAAAAAAGCACTAAAAAAGACCAAAAAATGACCAAGATATAGCCATTTTAAGATTGACTAAAAAAATGTTGAAACAGAGGTATATGTGCTAAAACAGACCTCATATGTGCTAAAAAAATTCCTAGATGCACTAAAAGAAGTCCCAGATGCGCTAAAAGAAGTCCCAGATGCGCTAAAAGAAGTCCTAGATGCGTCGAAATAGACAGTATATGCGCAGAAAAATAACCCAGATGCGCAAGAACAGAACCCAGATGCACAAGGACAGACACTATATGCGCTAGACTAAAATGTAAATGCAGTGAATGATCTCCTATATGCGCAAATTAAATTCCTAAATGCTCTTCAAAAATTCCCATATGTGCCATTTTGTTCCCTAAATGCTCTTCAAAAATTCCCGTATGCGCTGAAACAGTCTTCATATGCGCTAAGGTACCTGCAAAACTAAAAAAAATTGAATCTCCCAGATGCACTACCAAATGTCAGAAACCTACAAGAAAAACCTGCAAGAAAGAAGTCTATAATGGGGGCATTGGGCCCCACGGTGGGCACCAAAATGTTGATCAGTAGATAATCCAAAGAGCTTAAATGCATTGAAGACAATAAACAAATTAAATCCTATCAAGCACCATGAAGTACAAACTAGAATGAAAATGAAAATAGTAAACAAAGAAACTGCAAACTGATTTTCAAACTAGTGTTGATTGATCTCCATGGCTCTTCTCCATCTGCACAAGGATGCAATATTTCGAAGGTTGATTGTAGAGGAGGAATGTTGGTTGCTCAATTCTACAGCATAACAACCTGATGAAGATGATAGATGGCGATTGAAGACTAATTTTGACAGAGTGAAGATGCTAGAAGAAGATTTGATGGAAGAATGATTTTAACAGCATAAGGATGTCTGAAGATTCGATGCAAATGGCCTGTGAAAGGTTTGATTTATAGATTTTCGATGTGGACAGAGATAAGATTTGATAAGATTGATAATGATTTGATTTTTGTCAAAAGAGGAAAAACAATGAGATGAGATAAGATTTTGATTTATTGTTTTAAAGGAATTAAAACAAGATAAGATAAGATGTGAAGAAAATAGAAAGATTTTGATTATCTTTTAAAGGAAATAAATCCTGAAAAAGATGAGAAGGATAATTGATGAATTATCTAATTAAATAAATTAATTAGATGCACATGATTTCAAATTTTGGAAGAAAGCGAGAAGATATTTTAAAGATTTTATTAATTAAATAAATATTTGATTTATTTAATTAATGCTAGATTTATGATTTCATCAATTAAATAATACAAATTATTTAATTAACATTAGAAGAATTAATAGAAATGATTTAATTAATTAAATAATATAAATTATTTAATTAACATTAGAGGAATGGATGGAAATGATTTAATTAATTAAATAATATAAATTATTTAATTAGCATTAGAGGAATGGATGAAAATGATTTAATTAATTAAATAATATTAATTAATTAACATTAGAGGAATTGATGAATTATGCATCTAGGAAGGGAATAAATGAAATTAGTCAAATAAATAAGATTTATTTAACTAATTAGATGATGACACGGGTACCTAGGGCAAAACATGATACAAGGTGTCTAAATGATGCAATGTTGTGACAAGGTATCGTAAGATGACAATTTTTTGATGTCTACATGTGCAATGAAATATTTGTGTCATAAATGAAAAACAAATTAAACAACAAAACATTAATGCCACCAAACTTATTATTGTGATTAAATTTTATGAATTACATATGTAGCAAATTGATAAATATTTGCAAGTAAAATTGTGATGAAACCAATTGCTTATTCAAATTTATTGTCTACCCTCCTCATAGCTTTAAAGCTTCTTGGTCTCAAGTATTATGAATTTACCTATTTAAAAATGGTATTAGTGCCAAAGCCTTGAAATCCAAGTAGGATGAGCTTTTGAATCTTGTTATGCTTCAAGTAATCTAAGATAAATCTACTTGAGTGATTATTCACATCTTCAATTGCGTTTAAATCAATATATCATTCAAATTTCAACCTACATTTATTGATATTATAAAAATAATACCTAGCTAGCAGGGCATATCCAAATTGCTTTTATAAAAAAATTCAAAAAAGTTACTGTCAAACTCAACATATATTTTTTTAAACCAAAAAAAAATTTATATAACAAACTTGTAAGTTAGCCCAGATTCAACTATAAGCAAGAATCACAATAGGGTTTTTTGGCTCCATACCAACCAAAAAAAAAAATTATAGTAAGAAAATAAGATATTGGGTGTGCAAATTCATTCTTAAGGTCTATGGCTCATCAATTTTTTCAATGAAGTCATAAAATCCAAAGGCATAAATAAAAGGCAGTTATACAACAAATAATCCAAAGCATAATAGAAGACATAGGATTTATTTGACAATATTTTATAAATACTACTCTTAAATTGAAAATTGTCTATATTGATGAATTTGGATCCTAATAAAAATAATACTTAGCCAGCAGAGCATATCCAAATTCCCTTCATGAACATAATTCAAAATAATTATTTTCAAACTCAACATATTATTTTTGTTTAAACCAAAAAATAAATTACCAAACTTGTGGGTTAGCCCAGATTTAGCCACAAGTGAGAATCACAGCAGGGCCTTCTTACTGCCTGGTAACAAAAAGCATTAATTTATAGTAACAAAATAATAAAATCCAAAGGCATAATTAAAAGACATTTATAGAACAATAAATCTAGGGCATAATAGAAGACATAGTAATTATTTGTCAATATCTCTCAACATATGAATTTGATCATATATAGGACACTTGTCTATGTTAACAAATCTAGATCCTAATAAAAATAATACTTAGTCAGCAGGGCATATCCAAATTCCCTTCATAAATTGAATTCAAAAAAATTACTTTGAAATTTAACATATTAGTTTTAAACCAAAAAAGAAATTACCTAACAAACTTGTGCATTAGCCCAGATTTAGCTAGAAGTGAGAATCACAGCAGGGGTTTCTACTGCCTGGCAACAAAAAAAAAAGGTTTATAGTAAGAAAATAAGATATTGGGTGTACAAATTCATTTTTAGGGCCTGTGGTTCGTTAGTGTCTGTAATAAAGTCATAAAATTCAAACGCATAAATAAAATACATTTATACAACAATAAATCCAAGACATAATAGAAGACATAGGATTTATTTGAAAATGCTTTAGAAACTCCCAACAACCTCTACATTACAACCTGCCAGTAGAAGGATACACACAAGTAAAATGTCAAAACAAAATGACTGCAATGATTGCTGGATATTCACAATTTGCATATATTGAAAAGGCTTTAGAAACTTTCAAGTAAATGCAATTGGTAAGTGTAAGCCAAAAATCCACAACCTTTGACAGCATCCTCACTGATTGTGCCAAAATGGTAGCTTTAGAACAGGGTATGGACATCCATCAAAACATAATAGAAGTGGTATTTTTATCAAATATAATAGTTGAAAATGCTATGATAGAGACATGTATCCAGAATGTGGAAGTGTAGACAAGGTTAGTCAATTTTTTTATGCAATGACTCAAATAAATTTGATCTCATGGACGGCAAAAAATGGGAGCTTCAGAACAAGGTATAGAGATTCATGAAAGAAAAATGGAAAGGAGAATTTTCATGTAACATAATAGTTGGAAATGCTCTGGTAGACATGGATACAAAATGTGAGGGTATAAACAAGGTACATGAATTGTTTAATAGAATGCCATGTTCAGAAAAAAGCATAGCCGTATTAGAAAAATGGAATTTCTAACCAAAAAAAATAATCTTCTATAACTTAGAAATGTGAATAAAAAATTTCGGATACAAGTTTATTGCTTATTACAGAATTCACTTATAGAAGGTTGGTCATACTGTAATTGAAAATTTCTTCTGCTCGCTCAAGGCTAAAAAAATATCAACAAGAATATAAACTTGGACCTTAGAAGCTTAGAAATACAATTGATAAGAACTTACATTTAAACTGATTTGTGGAAGTTATGCACCCATATAGCAGCGCCTAATAACAGAATGAGATAACAATGGTGAATTATATGAATTATGTTGATGACTTCTGTTGCATCGAAAATGCACTGCTTGTCTATTTCAATGGCATACAGTTGACTCAACTATAACCAAGGGAGCTGGATCTTGGAAATTGATTCTTGAATCCTATAGAAATAAGCATTGCATAAAATGAGATAACGAACGGGCTTAGGAACACTTGAAACAAATGAAAGCTCTTAGGAATTATCTTTCTAAATTACAAAATGTTTTCAGCCCTTAATTTATTCTTCTTTCTAGTCAATGGAAGCAATGTGCCTATGATTCTAATGTTATTCTTATACAAGTCAAATATTCCAATCCATTAATTGTTCAATTAATCAATAGTGTGGGTTATTTTCTATGCTTAGGATAATTTTTAGTATATCTTTCAAGCAAGGTGAAGAGCAATTAATCTAACAACTATTTCATACTTACAAGAATTCAACATCTATTTGATGCACCTAAAAAAATCAGTGATAATAGCATCTTGCAAAGAGGACCATGGCAGCAAATAGCTACACCTGTGCAAACTTATACTAAGTTTTACAAATAATTGTAATACTACATTACACTAGGTGTCAAAGACACATAGCAACATGTAGTAGTAAATTGTAATTGAATTGATTACAACTATAAGTGAATAGATATTGCTAAGTGGCCTATCCTATATGTATCTAGTATAGTAAAGTTCACAAGAGTAGTTTTGATGTTGGGTTCAACAAATTGCTTGCATGTGTTGTTGGCTTGTCAACAAGCAATGACAGTTTGTGTTGTTATATAAATTGAAGGAGTGCTCATGTTTTTGTGGATTGTAACATGTCCATGTTGAAGTCTCTAGCAATAATCAATTTAGAATTGGATGAAAATGAGTTGATATTGTTTTGTATAAGATTCAATAGGTCATGAATGGGTGCAGTTGGTGTCAAATACATGTTTCTGATACGTAGAGCAATGCCAAGATGCAATAGTCAATGGTTATTGATTCTAGATGCTTTGTTGCAAAAGTATCAATGTTTTGCAATGAGTTTTTTTACATGTTAATAAACCATGAATACTTAGTGTAGGATAGCAATTGAATGTTTCATTAAGGAATTTAACATGGTTGACCACATTGTATTTGGTTTCTTAGAAGAAAAATACAATTGTTGCAGTAAAATCATGGTCATGGGCTATTTCTTATGCATGTAGTGCAAAGCTACGTGTATTCAAAGAGAATATGTTAAAATGGCTTGAAGTTACAAAAGAAAGGCTATGTTGTAGTCTCCATTTTGCTAAAGTCGCAAGGCATTGCATCTCGATATTGACTTTTTGTGATACTTTGAAATTTTGTTGTTGCAATTTGTTCATCAAATACAATGATTCAATGTTTCTTACACGTGATAGAGTATTGTAAACAAGACCATGCTGATAGAATTTACAAGGTTCAAAAGCAAGTGCATCCATTGTGAGACCTTATGGTCTATGGATGGTTCATGCAGATGCCATTTGCAAAGGGAATTGTGCTCAAGTGACTATTTTTATAGTTGTTTTGACTTTTTTGATGATTCTTATTATAGGTGTCCAAGAAGGAAAAATATAATTTATGTATAGACTTTGCATTTTTTGTCGACTTGATTTTCCAGCAATAGGGTCATTGAAGTGAATCCAAACAATTTCTTCTTGCTCAGTTGTATGCAATTTGAAAATTCCATCTGCACCATTGACTTGTGTATCAAGGTTGCTAGCAATCAATTCAACCGAAATATCTTGCTTGAGGAAGATTGTGCTAGGAAAGGATGAATTCTCACCTTAAAATTGGATATTATCAATGGTCGTGTCTTGTTTATCTATTGCTTCAAATACACAAAGCTTTGTAGGTAAGTAGTTTAGCATTTTTTGTTGTGCTTGTCAACTGCTGATTTTTTGTGAAACAAGTAAGCAAATCTTGGATCATTGGGAGGAGTCTTATAGCACATTGCATTCAAGTAGCAAATGTCTTGATCATTTTGTTGACAATTATTGGCACAATTAAGTATGGAAATGAAATGTGGATTTATTTCTCTAATTATAGTACGCAATTCAAAGAAATTAATGTTGTCAATCTAAAATGCATATGGCATTTTCTATTTATCTATTATTGGTTCTTCAAATATCCAAGCATCGCATATAGGTTGTCTTTGGTAGAGGTCACTACAAAATATGATATCGATATTTTCAAAGGATTTTTTGTGTGTGTTTGATTTGAGGAAGTCTCCTATCAGTGTTGTAACTTAGCATTCTAGAGCCAATCAATGAGGCTTCATCAATAAATAAAATTTGTAATTGGTCAAATATTTTGCTTAAGATATCAAGTGTATTCAAATCCAAGGGTAGTATTTTTGAAGAATTGTATGGTAGATGGAAGATTGAATGTGTAGTGGTGCCACTTGCATTGAATGCAACTTTTCCTATTGAAGCAACAATAATGCCCTTAGGTTTGAGTGGGTCACTATTTAGTTTCTTATCATAGAATCAAGTCATTGCTTCTAAACTTACTTTAGTTGTGAAGGTTTTTCTTGTGCCATCTCCACCTGTCAAGAACAAGTACAATGGTTTTTTGGGTGCAATTCTTTCTGTCATTAGTACATCCTTTAGTATCAATTGTTGTTCTTTATTCAATTGTCTTCGTAGATTAAAGTATTCTTGGTTGCTAAGTAAGAATGGATGAGCTATTTTTGAAAAGAGTGAGTTGCAAGTATCATTTATGAGCTTTATATTTCTCATATGGTTTAGGTTAGTTATGATGTCAAATTTATCTATGTTATTTTTCTCTTTATTTTTATCAATTTGATTTGTAATGTCTATTTCTAGATAGGTGTCGTTATTAGCTTTTGTAGCAGCCTCTTCAATGCTGCCCCGTGTAGAAGCAATTTGTGCAGTGAATATTTTTTTGATATTTGCAATTTGTGCCATGTTTTCATGGAATGTTTCACTCCATGTTTGATATCCAACTAGCAAGGTTTGTTCACTATATTTGAAAGGTACATAAAACATAAGATTTTCTCTATAATAATTCTAAGGATCAATGTGCGTATTTTATTTTACATAGAATATGATCTATAATGGAATTTCTCTTTTTTGGAGCTTTGTCAAACTTCTAGAGTAGAAGGTTGCATATTCAACTAGTGACAATTTATCGAGAGCTTTTGGTCGTTGTTTGTAATTTTCTATTGTAGATGCACACATGATGTTTTCAGAATCATCTTGTTCTTTTTCCAATATTTTAAGGATTTATAACATAAAATCTCTACTCCCTAATGGTGTAGTATTGATGAAAATAATTTTCCTAGAGAATTTATGTAATGGCAATGAGAGAACAATGTGAACAGCTTGACAACTAGACATTTGTTGATAGTTAAACAATGCATTGTCAAGTTTCTGTATGAACTGTATCTTTCCATTGTATGCTCGTGAGTGCATTGTTGTCACAATCCCAAAATGCAAGAGGCATTGTTCTATCTTGTTTTGTCATATATGAAATACAATAAGATGCAACAGCATATGCATCTAATGTAAACTATGTGTTTGTATTTGCATACCATAGTGTTGTCACTTGCTTTGTAAAGGAATTTATCCAAATATCAGTTGATCTCTTTTCATCATGAAAATTTTGCATGACAATGTTGATTGTAGCATTTTAATTTAATTTTTTTCATCCATTTGGAATTCATGCAAGAAAATTTCAAATGTAACTTCTTTTGTATAGTGTTTGTTTTCCAGTTTCTTCAAAAAAAATCTTGCTCTATCCTTGATTGCAGTATTAGGCATGGGCAAGGGCTCTAATATTTTTTTTGCTCATGGGAAGCAAGGGGAAACTAAATCTACAACTTGAGTTTTTGTACTTTTTGCAACTCTTTGTATGGTGATGCATTTGCATTTTGGATAGGTTTGTATTAAGTAGGGAAGAAACACACGAAATATAATTGTACACAAAACTTTCTATTTTAGTGTTTGAGCAATCTCATATATAGGTGCATTTTACCCATAGCAAGAAATAAACATGGTCATTGCCTCAGTTTTGAAATTTTGTGACAAAAAAGTTTTAAGATTCTCCTTTAATTTAAAATTCTATGTAGTTGAGACCCTGTAGGACAAAACCAAAATTTTATTGTCAACGCATATGACTATATATCTAAAAAAAAAGATAATAATTTCAAAGTGACTAATAAATCAAAGGGAGGGACTAATAAATGAATATATATGTAGTAGAAAAACTTGGATTTTTTGAAAATAATTTGCAATTCTTTCTATATTTGAAAAATTGATGTTATGTAGAGGAGCTTGAGTAGGCAGCATATTTTGTTCGATGTACCAGCTATTTACATGAGGCTAGTGTGCATAGAAATAGCTGGTAGATTGAGCAAAATAAATTGATAAGCTCTCATGGCAAGCTTATTAGACTCTTGAAATCTATGTTGCAAGAGTATTTTTGCTAGTAATAATTGTGTTGCCAAAAAGTGTATACTTTGCTTGATTTGGGAATAATTGATGACAAATTGGATTAATGAAGCCTTGATTTGGTGTTGTGAGGTGTCTACACATCCACATTAGGTCTTGGTCCCTTGTAAATTGAATAAAATACATTTATTAATGTCTTGCAAGAGTGTTGTAAGGTGTTGTAACAAATCTTCACACTTTTCTAGGACCATAATGTTATAATTCACCTAAATAACCTTACCAAGACCTATTTCAAAGTGATGTAAAGTCTTATAACAAAATTTCACACTTTCCTAGGCTTTTCATCAATATTTACACCTTTCTTATGCTTTAAATGGCCCCTTTATGCACTTACAGGCCTTAATTAAGTGTCTTGTTGAAGAACTCGATAAAAAACATTTAATACATCTTAATCTCCAACATCCACTCAAAATTGACCAAGTGGACTAAGTCGCCACCTTGGGCGACTTAGTCCCATGTGGCACAAATATCAAAATTAATTCAAATTTCTTTTAGGTTTTTATTCTTTAAGACCTAAGGTCAACCTATGATGAGGTATTTTAGGAAATTTAGGCATAATTATGTATAAATATGGGTTTTTCCCCTTATTTTTCAATCCCCTAACTCATCTTAAGTCATAACTCGTTATCCTTCATCACTCATCATGTTCTCAAGTCAATCAAGCTAGGGTTTTATCATTACAAGACATCAAGATAGCTCCCAAAGACATTCAAAGGCAGATTATTCATGTTTTGTTACAAAAAATCAAGATCAAACATCATGGCAAGGTAATAAACTCCATTATTGCATGTTTCATTCCATTCTTTAGTCATTTTGGTTTAATTACCTAAAGGGGTTTGACCAAGGCAAACCTCCATGCCCTAACATTCAACATTTCTTCTTCTCTTCTTGTGTGTTTGCAGATTTAGGACTCTTGGAAGCTTGGAAATCATTGGAGATCAAGTTTCAAGGTTTTTCAAGTCTTCTCTTCATTCAAAAAGTCAAAATATCACCTAAAATTCACTTTCAAGCCCGAAAATCAGAGTTTCAGAAGCAGACACCTGTAGGAAACCAAAGTGCATACCTAGAGTATATGTTTCCACTTCCAAATTTTTAGCGATTCAGAAGTGGAATAAGTCACCACCTTGGGAAACTTAGTCCCACTAGACCTAATTTTTAGTGATTTTTACATATCTGAGCACCCATTTGGCATAAACTAGTTTATGGGCATTTCCTCTAGATCTAGGACTAAGTCGCCCAAACTAGCATAAGTGTCTCAATTGACTTCTTCATTAGTTTCATTAGGATTTCAGACCTTCATGCCATCCATTTTTAGTCTCCAGGTGCATGCATTTTGTTTCATAACTTTCTATTTAGTTTTGTTTGCATTTCTAGGTCATAAATCACATATTTGCATATCACAATGTGTTTTCCAAAAAGTTGCATTTCTTAAGTTTAGCATCAATAAATCATTTCATTTTTAGTTCATTGTACTTAGGACATTACATTTAGACACATTTCATCTCTCATTAACATTATTCTTGAGTGTAAACCCTTGCATTTTGGTACCCCTTTCAATCCCCTTTCTCCTTTTAGGTGAAAAACCCTAGGAGGAGCAAAGCATTATGAGGGGTCAAACCAAAATCATTGTTTACAATAATTATAACATCCATTTTAAAGAGGATCTAGCCAAAATTCATTAACCATATATATCCTTTCCAAATGCTCCAAGCATCAAGAAGCATTTGTAAGTAGCAGTAAGTTTGTAAGATGCAATAAAAATTTGCTTTATCAATTCAACCCAACATATAAAAGTAGCATATTATTTTCAAAATGTATTTGGAGTTGTATAAATTTGAATGAGAACTTGTAACCACAAAATTACAATTTTCTTTGTTAGCAATAAATATAGAACTAAAGCTTTGCAATATGGACAAATTCATAAATGTCATGGAGATTTGCAATTTTGTGAAGTCCAAATACATAATCCAAAAGTGGGCAAGAGTTCCTTCATGTAATAAGTTTGGATACTCCAATTACAACTAGTGTGATGATAGTGACCAACACAATGCCACTTAGCTAGTTGTAGAACCATGTGCCTTACCTACAAAAGACATCTGAAAACCTTAGCCTAAATTTAACAATATTTTCCTTTGAATTACAATTTGATTTGTCACAAATAGTCATAATTGTGTCTAGTCCAAATACATAAATATATAAATTTAATACCCTAAATTTTATAATATTTTCCTTTGAATTACAATTTTATTTGTCACAAATAAACATAATTGTGTCTAGTCCAAATACATAAATTGATTATATTACAAAATGAATACCCTTGCATGAAAATAGAAAACAAAAGAAATTATATCAAATTTGGATACTCCAATTACAACCAGGCTACCAGCCTAATGATAGTGAACACCACCTATACTTAAATGTATACCAAGCAGACAACCTTAAAAAATATTGCAAGCATAAATTTCATGTATATATCTAAGCCTTTCCAATATACAATACTGTTGGAACACTGAAATCATTGAGAGGGGGGGTGAATCAGTGATTTATGAAAGTCACAATTTTTTCAAAAACAAGCTTGTAAGTTTTCTCTTGAACAAAAAGGATAGATGACAGTATGTGAAGCAAACTTGAATTTTAAATCAAAACACCAAATGATAGTTCAAAGAACAAATTTGACTTGTGCACGAAAAATATTGTATTTGTATGAACCATGAATTAAACATGAAACATTAACATAGGAGAAACTTAAACACTTTCACATGTATTAGAGCTCACTTTAAATCAGAACCTTTGATGCATGAAATGTGCATTGGCAGATATGAAAGATTGATAATTGTACATTTGATAACACATGAAAATCATATTGATAAGAAAAAGATCACACACATAAAATCACCACATAACACAGAATTTGCCCTGAGTGGAAAAACACTCTTTGGGAATAAAAAACCACTCAAAAAATCTTTCCTTTATTCACTTAGAGCACCAACTCTTTTACATTCAGGAGCACCAACTCCACAAAAAATCAGAAGCACCAACTTCATGAGATACAGGAGCACCAACTCCTTTATAAAGCAATAAACTATAGCATTCTATCATAACCCTAGAAGTGCAATTTTTGCAACCCTGGAATTACAATAGAAGACTATAAAAAATTTCAATAAGCACATTGAAGAATGTTGTATATAAGAATGACAACATCTTCCTTAAATACAATAATATGAGAATCATAATAAATGATTTTCAATGCAATACTACTTTTGCACAATGTGTCTGAAGCTTCATATTCCTCTCTCAAATAACACCGAAAAATACTTGAGAACCATTTTTTAAAGATACTGTGAATGATAACCTCTGTATGCAATTTGAATAACTGTAGACCAACTCGGGTTAAGAGCTTTTCAAAAAATCTTTTAACAAGTCTAAGCAAATACATCAATCTCAAAACAAAATAGAGTATATTTTGTTGCAATCCGAGAAGAGATACCCAGAAACCCTTATGGGTTCTTGATTAACCATAATCAACAAGAGTTAATATCTTAAAATACCCTTAACAAAAAAAATATTCCAAAACCAAGATTTTACTCAAATCCATATAGGTTTTGCATTACCTGATCACGGTGGAAGATAACTGAATAAAAACCATAAAAACCTGTCGAATAGTTCCATAACTACCCAGCTAGAAGATGGTATCAAGTCTTCTCTAACCAATTTCCAAAGTCATTTGCTTGTCCAAACACCATAGTCACATCTTTATGCAGCTTGAAACCTTTCACTAACTCACCAAGATCAAACAGTGAGCTTATTCTTGCTATCTACAGTACTCAACTGTGAAGTTTTTGCCAGAAATTTGCATTCACAAAATACCTGTAGCAACGGCTAGGGTTCTAGAACTTTACATAATGAAATGCAAAAACATTTTCCCTAGTCTTTTCTTTCAAACAAATTCATGCTTCGCATGATTTAAACAATCACTATAATACCTTTAAGTCCACTAACAAAGACTTGCCAAGAAAAACTGACACCATAATAATGTTAATTCCAAAAAGATACTATGATAGTTGTCAGTGCCAAGTCACCATGTTACAAATAATAATAGTCAACCTCTTTATCAATAATACCTGATAACTCAAAATCATTGAACCTTAATACCATCATTGTCGGGACTTTTAAAAAGTCTATTGATATTCAAACAATGCCTATATCACATGCTTAGTATTCCTAATACTTATCATGCCTGAACCTTATTATCTTCTAAATATTATTCCCAAACAAAAGACTTTTATAATGTCGATGTCACATGAATACAATGTGACTGTTTTAGCATTCAAGCCACAAAGTGACTTAAACAATGTCACATATATATTTAAAAAATCTCTGCTAGTATGTGAAAACCATTGTACATAAGTACATATGTCAAAGATATATGTTCAATGATCAAATATATATACTATACCAACCATGACAATTAGCCAATCTGATGAT
Source organism: Sequoia sempervirens (assembly GCA_007258455.2). Taxonomy (NCBI): domain Eukaryota; kingdom Viridiplantae; phylum Streptophyta; class Pinopsida; order Cupressales; family Cupressaceae; genus Sequoia; species Sequoia sempervirens. The sequence goes on from VDFB02000013.1 coordinate 82,788,388, forward strand.
GCTAAACAAAAAAATGTCATCATGTATACCATGTCAAACATCAACAATCATATATTTGATCTGTGATTTGAAATCATGAAAAAAAAAAGGATAAACCTGAATTGTAGCATCCTGTCAAAAATGATAACAATATCAGTAACCAACATGTATCTGAAATAATAAGTGCAAGCCATGAACCATGTGTAAAAACCATGTGAACCAACTGTAAGCATCATATATCAAAACAAGCTGAGAATGCATCCTTTCAACATCCATCAAGCATCAACATCCTATATATATTCTACATGCCAGCAAACCAACCACTTTTGAAATCAAGGACAAACTAACACATAAACAACTGAAATCCAACTAACTCCCCCTTTATCCTTGATGGAAAAACACATCATCTCTCCCCTTTTTGCCTCAATGACAAAGAATATGTGAAATGCCATGAAATAAACAACTGAAACGAACCAACACAGTAACCAGCTGGAAGAAGAAACCAAGAACCAAATAACTTTGTGTCATATATCTCCTTGTTTTAATCACATGAGCAATCAAATAACCTATCTGCACCAAATACCAACTATATAAACAATGTTACCAGCATGAATTACCATGTACCAAGACATCAATTATGCACTTCTAAAGAATTTTTGTCACTTGTAAGGTAGCATCTACAACATCAAAAATATTATGAGCTTCTCCCCCTATTTGAGATAACAAAGAAAACAAGATTCTCAAGAATCTCACTGCAAATCTCCTTCAAGCACGGTACTATCATAAAACATGATACTATTTAACATCTACCACAATGTCACAAGAATCTTCATAAGCTTAAAGCACACTGTGAGAAAAAAAATTTTCAAGATACTTTTACCAATCATCCTTGCTCTCCATTTGTTACTTGGCATAGATATCATAAGCATAAACAAGATCACATAGAATCATCACTTATGCTTCTTCCCCTATCAATAACAATTTCAGCACTCAAAAAAAACATATATGACAAAGAACAATGCATTGAAAAAATTCAAAACATGACATTAATCTCTCTCTGTTTGATGTTACTCCGCATAAATAGAGCAAACAGATTCCTTCTTATTCCAATACTTGAAGATCACTTATGTCATCTGCTATTGTTGTGAACTTATCCTCCTTGATTGCTACCAATCATACTTTGATTGTGGTTATTAGAATAACATGACTTAACTCAATGTTCTTGTTATAAAATATACCTATCCCAGTCTTTGTATGCATTTTCCTTGAAGCACTCGTTCATAACCTCATTGCTCTAAATATCGACACCAACACTTGTTCTATAAGCCTTCATCGTCTCTGTGATAGATAATTTTCAAGACGCATATCTAATTACTGTGAGCACTATTATGCAAACACCCTC